>CM071952.1:24687500-24892500 GCA_036784905.1 Acrossocheilus fasciatus | reverse complement strand
TCATTTCATTTTACACTGTTATAACCCTGTTGTGTCCACAGGTGGTCTCACAAGGTCTGGGAGACCACTAGATGGTTCATAATGAATACGCAGATCATTACTTCTGACAAAAATCATTTTTATGACAGCTTTTACACAAATGGGGGAATTTTCATGCTCTCTTACAAAGCTGTGTGTATGGCTTGCTTTGTGGGATGACAGGGGAATTAGTTCATATTTGTTAACCGATACAATGATTCTGCTGAAATACTGTCGGACTGAGCTGATGGTTTGAATGTTGGTTTACTAATGAGGCAGAGAAGCTTTAGAGCGACTCTATGATGAGTAATGCTCAATAAAACACGCTCTACTGAGGGTCTCACAGCACAAGACTTCAGCCTACACACTGAAAACCTTTACTGTATATTGCACAGAAGCTGAAAGGATCAGTGTATGATATGGTGTTTAGGATGTTGGATTCTATGATGTGCTCCTCTAGGATTTTTAAAAGCAATAGCTTGAAAGACTGTGTTGGTTGATTAGTTTCACCTGCTAAGTTTGCTTATACATTTTAGAATCAGTTTTAATGTTTATATAGTTAATGAATCAGTTTTACGTGCAAACCAGTGAGATTTATTTATTTATTTGAATATATTTCATTAAAATTTAAATAAATTGTGACTTTTTTTAGACTACTTTTTTTTTTTTTTTTAATAATTATTATTATTTTTGTTTTTAGTTTACTTTTTTTTTTACCTGATGCTGCTGTATTTTTTATGTAATGGAAAATATCTGCAGTACCTTATAGATGTCACTGAATAAGAATTCCTGAAATATCACATCTGTCTCTGCAGCAGTGCTAGGCTTTATGAACTAAAATTTTGATGCACTTTCTACCTGTCAATCATTTTGCAAGTTCACAGGGAATCACATACATGAGAAGCAGGAAGCGGAAAGCAGCAGTTTTTGTAAGCTGGCTTTGGCATGAATCTCAGAGTCAGCAGCATCTTTGTAGGGCGGGGTTTTAGAAAAAGGGGTGTGTCTAATTTAGTGCCTCAGTCTGGTAGAACTTCTGATATTAAACATATTTCATATTTAAATGTGTTATATTTTGATATTACATTTTATTGTAGTTTGTTTTATTATTCACACATGCAGATTGTGGTGTTTTATCATGTATGAAGGCTCTTCACACTCACAGATGCTCTTTCCCTCCTCCTGGTGTTGCTGCAGTATCAGATGAACTGTGGGGGGGTCAGGCATTGATTGGCCCGGTGAATCTTTCAGCCCAAGCGGAGCTTCGATCTGTATGGATTGTGGGTAGGCTGTGTGGACGGTGGGATGGGGGGGTCTCTTATCGGGTGAAGAGTTACGGTCTTTTGTGTTTCTGATCATTAATCACGCTGTCACCTGGGTGTCATCCTGTCCTGTCCACTACACACACACACACACACACACACACACACACACACACACAGAGACACAGGTGTTATCCAGCAAAACTTATGCCGACACTCTCTTTCTCTTTGGCAGAACATCTCTCTGTCCTTTTTGGCAGACCACACACATAAGCCTTGTGTAATCACTTGATCTGTCCTTGGTATAGATCAGATAGTGAACAGAGGAGGGCCGGCCTGCTCTGTAGAAAAATGACAATTCTGAGTGGATGCCACTTAATGCTGTCCACAAGAAAAAAATATACTAGGGGCAGACAGACTTAAAGGGATAGTGCACACTAAAACAATAAAACAATTATGTCATCATTTACTCATTATATTTTTATTTTGTATTATTACTTTATTTTGTGGAACACAAATGAACAAAAAAGATGTTTAGCAGAATGTCCAAGCTGTGCTTTTCAGTACCATAGAATCAAATCGCAACCATAACTGTTAATGAATAAAAAAAAAATAAAAAAAAAAAGTAATAGCATAAAATTACAACAGACACGATTTTTATGGTCCTGGAAACTTGTAAATGTCAGGAAATTCCAATTATGTTATTTCCAGGCCTAGAGATGTCATGGGCAGTAATTATTAAACTTAAAAAAAGGTCATGGAAAATAGTGGAAAATGTTTCTAGTTTTATGTTTTTATGGACATTAGGAAAGATTTTTATTTGTTTTAAGTTAATTAAATATATTCAGTTAAGTTAAATAAATTATTTACTTAAATTGAATAACTGCTTGAAATTATTTGAAAAAATCCTTATGGAGTCATCACAAACGAGAAAAATTTTGTAAATTCATCGATTAGAAAATGCACAAAATTTAGTCTATTCTGACCTATTCTGATATTGTTATCTGATCTGCACTGAAGAATTCATAAAAATGGGCCCAGTGTTAACATTGAGGAATTTTCACTATTGATTTTTCACAGGTGTTTTTGCTCATATTTTGAATTAAGCGTTGAATTGTTGAGTTTTAGGATTTATGCAAATGCCTGTAAATGTCAGTGTTCATTCATTGTGTGGAAAAGAGCAACATTTTGAAAGTCAGTTAGTAGGGTTAGTAAATGATCACATAACTGTCATTTTTATTCATTCCATACCAAGTCATTACAATTAGAATATCTTTATTGTCCACCAAATCTGTATTCACTCTATTCACAATTCTCTTGCCATTCTTTTGTTACGTTCAAACCTGGCTCATGCAGAAATGTATTTGTCTTTGTCTACATGTCAATGGCAGGGTTTTCATTTTTGGGTGAACTACATTTTTAAGAGCAAATTCATCCAACCATTCATTTTTACTGTCATTTCTGAGGTGGTGAAAGTGAGAGTTATTACTCAGTCTTTTGCTGAGCTGTAATATTCCGCCCTGTGGTCATGTGACCAGCGTATTGTGCTTTAATTGGAACTGTAAGCCAGCGTGGCATTTTGAGGTATTTGTGCACTTTAGATGAAGGTTTTTGTCTGTGAGTACATGTGTGTGTGTGTGAGTGTGTGTATGTGTAGGCCTCCACAGCTGTTGTGAGGTAAAGGGCAGCCCATCTTCACCCTGACAGAGAAAACGCTGACGGTGCACGTGTCACGGAGTCAAGGTTACACGTCTGTGCGTGTGCTGGCATCACCTGTTTCTCAAGCAGAGCATTACTTATTTATACCACCTATTTATTTGTCTAATAGGTTTTTATTCCTCTCTGACGACTCAGTGATCGTCTGGAATCCCTCAGAGACTCTGAGATCAATATGTAGACAGAAGACAAAGACAAGGGCTGTGTGACACGTGTCTTAACTCAGCACAGATGTGTGTGTGTGTGTGTGTGTGTGTGTGTGTGTGTGTGTGTGTGTGTGTGTGTGTGTGTGTGTGTGTGTGTTTGCAAAAACTTGGATTAAGAAAATTGGATTTCTCAGATGTTGTTCTCTCATAACGCAGTAAACTCAGAAAGAGTTCTCAGTTTTATTTCTTTTAAGGATTAAAGGGATACTTCACCCAAAAATAAAAACTTGTCATCATTTACTGGCTCTCATTGTTGTGCCAGTCCTGTATTGACTTTGTTCTGTGGAACATGAAAGAAGATATTTTAAAGGCCATTTCAACAGTGTTTGTTCATACTTTGAAAGTCAGTGTGATCCAAAATGGATCTGGATGATTTAGTCTCGGAAGTCTGATGAGGAATATTTTGAGTTCATATTGAGATCTCTGATATTTGATTTCAGGTTTTGGTATCGTTTCAAATCTTGTCTCTTCATTAGCTTGCATATGACATGATCTATTGTCAGTAGATAACTGTTTGTTTTTGTTTTCTTTTTTTGCAACACAATCAATACATTTATTCACTAAGGATGCATCAATTGTTTGATCAATTAATGCATCCTTAGTGAATCAATGTATTGATTGTTTTTAAAGGTGTCATCGGATGCCCATTTTGCACATGTTGATATGATTCTTTAGGGTCTTAATTAAAAGTCTATAACATACTTTGGTTTAAATTTCTCAATGGTAGTGTAAAAAACACTTTTTTGACTGTCAAAATCAGCTTTGTTTTTACATTTATGCATTTAGCAGACGCTTTTATCCAAAGCGACTTACAGTGCATTCAGGCTATACATTTATTTTTTTTTAATCAGTATATTGAATTGAACCCACGACCTTTCGCGCTGCTAATGCAATGCTCTACCACTGAGCCACAGGAACACAGGAAGCCATTTTAGTCCATGTTGCTTTAAATGCTAATGAGCTCTGCTGACCCCGCCCCTCTCTTCCGTGCGGTGACTAGCAAACTGTGAACTTCAGCCGCAAAACTGGCTAACTAGCACATTATTAGGAAAGGCGATTTGCAAAGATTCATAAAAACCCTTATACTCACGTCTTCTGTGGGTGAGGCTGGATCACAAATGATTTGTGCGAACATAGACGCATTTAGGCAGATCGGGGATTGGTGCATTCACTTCAAAGCAAAAGTAACGTTAATCCTCTGCGTCTTCAGCGGCTCAGATGTCGGGAGTTAATGACGACTGCTGTATTCATTATTACATCCAACAACAAAGCACTTCAATCACTTAATCTGAGACATCTTGCCTTCCCCTGCACCAGAGTCGACATAATGGCGGTCGGACTGTTTACAGCTCACTCAGGGCGGGTCTAAGGTAAGACGCTAGTGTCAATCAACTATCGTGCGAGCGGCCTGTACAGAACATCATCATTCTGACATAAATCTCAGAACAGCCTGATTTGAGAAAGGGGATTTTAAAGTAGGGGTTAAAAATATAAAAAAACACTGGGTGGATTTTTATCATTATAGGATGGATGTGTACACACACTTCCAACACACATTTGTGTTCAAACAACTTGAAAAGTGAATTTTGCATCCGATGACCCCTTTAAATGATAATTAAAATAAGAAATATTTCTTGAGCATAAAATCAGCATATTAAAATGATTTCTGAAGGATTATGTGACCCTTAAGACTGGAGTAATGATACTGAAAATTGACAGGCATAAATGGCATTTTAAAATATATATAAACAGAAAATAATATTTTAAATTGTAATAATATTTCACAATTTTACTGCATTTTTGATAAAATATTTACAGCCTTGGTAAGCATAAGAGACTTCTTTCAAAAACCAGAAAAATATTAGTACTATATTCAAAGCAAACTCTCAAATGACATACTTGATCTTGTATCTCAGTCGTTCTGTGACGTTAATGCCACCATCTTTAAATTTTCATGAATGAAAACAAGTCTATGAGGGATAGACGTACAGTCGGTTCAAGTAATGCTTGTTTTTGTCATTCAATAAAAATATGTCCGTCCAAAACAATTCCTGGTACACAAAACTCTGGAAACAAGCATTGTGAAATGTTTAGACATGACTTAAATCGTTAAAACCTTAAGACAGGCCATACAACTATCCTTCACATCCTTGTTTTTATTCATACAATATGGCGCCCTACTTTGATTGTGGTCTAAAGGATGTCCCATTTATCATTTTGTGATTCTGAAGGATGATCATGAGCACCTCCTTCGTGGCTATTATGGATGCACACTATTCCCGAGCCGCAATGTTGCCGACTCCATGCTGAACGACCTGCCTTGACAGTCTGTGCAGCACCAAAGTGTGAACTGCAAACATGACTTCATCTCAATCTTTGTGTAAAACTTTTTTAATGAGAAAGAAAATCTCAGAGTGCACCTTTAATCTTATTGCTGTCTAGAATAAACAATTGAGATATTATAGAGATCTCATTTGTGGTTTTCTTTCCTCCGGGTGACTCTCTTCTTCATACTCTCATTTACACACTTGATGTGTGAATAGATGCTTTGAACTCTTTCACACTTCTCACTCCGTCACGCTCTTATCACATCTTCATTTCTCCGCTGACGAGTGTTTCTCTCCCAGTCTCTGACATCACCACCGAACGAGTCTCCTCTCTTCCCACAGCGCTTCTGAGAATTCAGCCCTTCCGTATTGATTTCCCATCAGTCAGTGGGCCACTTTGGGGTTCGGCCCAAAAGAATAATCCCTGTGTCGAGGGCCAGAATAAGTAGCGAAATTGATGGCAGAGAGGGATCGATTGTCTAGCGCTGGCCTTTGTCCACGCTCGTCTGTAGATCCCGTAGCATCAGGAACCCGTAATGAATCCCTGTTCTGAGAATTTCAATACTGATGAAGATGTTTCTGCTGACGGCAGATTTGTCATTCACACGTTCCCTCAGGTCTGCTTTGGACAGAATGGATTTAAGGCTTCAGTAATAAATAACCAGATATTAGGTGGTAAAACACATTTTAGGTTGTAATAATCTGTTTTTCTGTTTTTGATAGTAATGTACTATGAAACGGATAAACAAGCGAGCATAGGTTAACTCTGAAGTCTTGTCTTTTCATGATAAAGTCATTTGTGTGTCATCAAGGAAACAAGAACTCCCATGAATATGTTTGTGTGCCATTCTCAGCAAATGGTGAGGAATACTTTTACATTTTCGTTTAAAATCATTTTTGATGCTGTATATAAATAATTAATTTTTTAATAAATAAATAAATAATTAACTAATAAATAATTTTGTGATAGTTCTTTATTTTTTGTTATAGAGAATACATTTTATAGTTTGGAAGAGCCTGAGGGTGAGCAAGCACTTTACATTTTTGGGTGAACTATCTCTTTAAATGTCATTAAACTAACCTCCAATCCTAAATATGTGGTTATAGCCAGAGATATATGGGCAATAAGTGGTTAAACCTGTATTAGAAAATAGATCAATCAACACTTACATAAACCAAAGTATATAGCCTTTTAAATACTTTGTATGTCAATTTTATAGTTGAGCGCAAAAGTTTACACCCCCTAAAACTCTTAATCAAGGCAGTTAAGATTTTGCTGATATTACTTTAATAAAAAAAATGGTGCATGTAAAAGCTTTTTAATGAAATAATCAAAATACCATTGAAGTAATAGTAATATATTACCATTTATTTGCATTCTTATAAATACAAGTTTTAATGCATATAAGGTTTTTAAATTGTTTTCTAAATCCCTGTATACAGACTTGCAAAGTACTGATAGTTATATTCTCCATCAGTAATGTTAATTTACACACACTGTACATACAGTAGTATACTGTACAAAGGGCACCATTTCCTGAGAATGACCCATGTTTCTTTGCTGGTTTTGTGTTGTTTATATGCTTAAAAACAGATCACACCATGCATGCCTCAATGTTTCAGCATGACTTCATGAATTTAGCCATCTTTAAATTGATATTAGAGATTACAACCAACAGGTGGCGCAGTCTGGTGGGCTCATACGAAGGTGCAGCATTCTACCTAATGTGATCTAATAGGAAAGTGGAATTAGTGGGTGAATTTAGAGCCATGCAAGGCCTTGTTAGCGTATTTGTTGCACCGTACTCACTAAAGGAATAAGCAATAGTGAGATATTCCAGGTTAAATGCAAGCTAAGCTCTATTGACAGCACCTGCGGCATTTATCACAAAAATGAATCAAACCAAAATTGTGTTTGCAGTAACACACTTAAAATGGAAGTGTACGTTCAAGCCGTTTTTTGTGCTGGCTTGTATTATATTCATCTTCAAATGCTGTCGATAGAGCTTAATTTGTATTTAACCCAGAATATTTGAATGCTGAAGTGGTGTATTTCACTTCATGCCTTACTCTATAAGTCCTGCACAATTAGACTTGACAACTAATTTAATCTGGATCCAGTGGGCTGACACAGACCTTGGTCCAAAGCTGACACATGCTATGATTTACCGCCAGCGGTTCGCAAGCCCAGATAGACAGCGGGCTTTTAGTGTATTAACACACATTAGCACGTACCTCAATACAGAGTCTTACTTCAGCCCTGAGCTGCCAACAGCACAAATTGAGCTGGATTTTTTAAAGCGATTGACCCGTCGATTCAGCGAGTGAATTATAGGTGACTTTATTACCTCACAGGCCTTTCAAACAATGCAGATACCATTTTGGTCTAGAAGAATTAGGCTAATCGAATGGCACCACTAGCTGGGGGCGTCGAGAAGACAGACGAACACAGAAATTTAAGCCAGGTCCCTTTTCACATGGAAAAGGTGTCTAGAGACATCTGATAAGACCTTTAGCTCAAAAATAATGATCACCTCCGTTTTAAAGGCAGAGATTTGGAGAGACTTCCTCCGTTTTTAAAATGAAGTCAATTATTCAGCCTTAAACCGACCGTCTGGCCTGGGTCTTTCAGTTAAGCATGCATTCGTACCGATGTCAGGGTATCCAATTAAGCTAGCCGGGGGAGACAGGTGCTCGCTGCTGCTCTCTCGCTCCCTTGCTTCCCCATTACAGAGTAAAAAAGTCGGAGCGGAGGACGTCTCAGGTGGACTGACCTCCCGACCTGGTGAGGAAGGGGAACAGTGCTTTCATGAGCCCTAGAGCCCACAAGTACCTGTGGGTTTTGAATTGAGTGTGTGTGTGTGTTTGTGCGAGAGAGGAAGATTAAGAGAGGTAAAGAAATAGAGAGAGACAAATCACAAGGGAGGAAGAGAGAGAGAAAGAAAAAGAGGCTAATTCAGTGACTTTAGTTTTCCTATTTTTATATTTATGGGGTACACATTTATCAGTATATTGTCACTTACACTTTTTTATAGATGGCCAGTATTTGTCAAATATCAGTGGCCACATACACACACTGAAATGATTTGTTAGTGACTACCGCATTTAAATGCATGAGAGAATGCTCTATAATAGCCTATATTCATTAGCTCCAGAATGTGATGATAACATCTAATGTCTAGTTGATAATTCGTCTGTTGTTTCGTCAAATGTGATCTTGAGAGTTGGCATCATATCTTTATCTTTCCTTCATTCCAACACAAACACAGCATGAGCAGTGATATCTGATTTACAACCAAATGACTCTTTTGAACTGGTTCTTTGTAACAAGTTAGCCATGAAGATTCAGGAAACCATCTCAAACCTGTTTGTGAGTTAACAGTTTGATTCAGATTCACTGAACTGTGTGTTCACAAATGAACTGTGTGTTATTTTCCAGTTATGTCCGATTCTAAATGAACCTTGAGTCGTTACAGTGAACTGTTCAAATGATAATGTGTAATTTAAGATAGTCACAAAAAAAAAAAAAAAAATATTGTAATACATTTTTGAAATTTAGCTATATAATAATAACTTTAATATCTGCTTTAAAATTTTATTGATTGTCCTTTAGCATATGAGGTCCAATGGCTTGAATGGGACTGAAAACTTGTGAAAAACCCCTAACTTTAAGTATGAGCAATAATATTCGGCATGCTTGCCTTAGCAAACACCATTAATTATACTGAATGATGTTCTTTTGTCTGTGTCTAACATTGCAGCAATGATTATTTTATTATATATTATGCCCAGTGCAACAATAAAACAAGCAATGAGGTACTTTTATGGCTAATTTAAGGTGTTATGTACAGCCCCGGTGTTTTCTTAGAGAAACAGAACACATATAAAACCTTTGGCAATCGTAAAACTCTGTGACTTTATTTTTGTAAAATTAGCAGCCTCTGTGAAAGATCCTACAGTGGGTCTTAACCTGTGCACATGGTACATGGAGCATGAAGGGTGCAATTCTTGCACATGGAGTTCATCCGTGGCCATAAAATCATATGGCGTGATAAATCCCCCTCTTCCGCAGCCTCGCCTACATGCTTACTCAGTGCTTTTGATCACCCGTGGTCCAGTTGTCCTTTTCCCTGCTCTCTCTCTCTCTCTTAGACTTGCTCTTTGTCTCTCTATCTTTCTTCCGGTCCGTCTCCCCATCTGGAAGGATGGCAAACAACAGCCGGACCTCCACCCCCCATCTGTCCCTCTGGCCAGAGTTTGTTCGGTAAACTCAGCACTGACCATGTAAACAGAGGGCAGCACGTCCGATGGTGGACGGCTGTCCAGATGAGCCCAGTGGAGACAGCTGTTGTGTGTTTACTGCTGAGAGTTTTTCCCTGCACTGCAGGGGCTTTTGTTTCCAAGTGCAGCCCCTCCACCCAAGGCAGGGCTGCTCAATCTTACAGGCCTTGATGCATGCATAGAGAATCTTTTGTGCTTTGTTTAAGGATTCTATTTGTGTTACTTGTGGATACTTTTGTATTTGATGCCCACAGTAGTGGCAGTATTGTGTGGAAACCAAGGGCAGAACGCTTTTAGATAGATAGGTAGATAGATCGAAGAATCCAAGAAAAGGCTCAAGGTTTAGACAAAGCCTCTAAAATGAGGTAGGACTGGAGGAAATTATCATAAAGAGTGTTTGTGACCTCGTACCTGCTCAAATAGATTCAGAATCTCAGACAGACTGATAGAATCAACAGTGGCATTCTGTATTCTGTAAACGCGAAGGACAAAATCAGCTATAAATATGGATGTCCAACTCTATCAATCTTTTCTTACCTTTTCGCAAAGACAAAACAATGCTATTCAGTAAGCTGTGAAGAACAACATTAAAACCAGAAACAGAAGACTCCAGCCGTGATTAAGCTTAGGCTGAACCATAACCTGGTAATTGTGTTGGACAACTGCGGCCCCGTGATGATGATCCAGGGTCGCGTTAGTGAGAGGATGGCATGTTTGAGGCGACGATCCAAAAGTCCAAAATATGAGATGATTCTTGGACACCTTCCTGCGCGTCTGGTCCTCTGGACGGTTAGTCAAACCATAACCGAGCAATTCATTAATGAGGACGCTGAGAGGAATTGGATTCACGCTTGAGCAAACAGCCAGCAAACAAAACGACGCTCAGAGAGTATGACGCGGCGCATTTACATAATTTCGAGTTTGGGTTCGGGAATGGTAATAAAGAGTTATGATAAAAGTGTCATTAGGTCGTCGGGAAACGAGTGTGACGAATTCGCAAGCGTGAAGATTAATTCTCTGTCGCCTTCCTTGCCACTAATATGCCACGAGACCTCTCGTAATGAGTTCAGCTTTTCTTCGGTTAATATACCCGTCTAGCCATATTGTCTCCCAAAAGACAACATGCCGGTGTTTGTCTTTATTTACAGTATGACCTGCCGTCTCCAGTGTCCTCTCACGTTATAGAATATATGATGTTTATGAGCTAGAAGAGATCGATAATTTAGCACGGGGAAAGAGAGAGTGGTAATAGAAGCTCGGCTGTGAGGAAGATCCTTCAACGTGATATGTTGATTATTTTTTTATTGTTCCCATATTGTTTTTACGACAGAAAAACAATGAAAATGTTGGAAAGAACAACCAAATGTTCTTTCAAAAGACAAATCCTCCATGTCTGGAGGTACAGATGGTCGGAAAGTTGATGTAATTGCAATGTTCATGTTCTGAGGGTCTCTTACGCAGCGCAGCGGCTCACTTTTTGCTACAGGCAAACTTGTGGTTTCATTTGAGGCGTCTCAGGATAAACCTCACAAAGTGTCTGATTCATGCAACCATATGCTTCAGATGCGATTCCTCCAAGACCACGCATGCAGTGTTTTTTAATAGGCATGTTTATATCCCAAGGGCTGATTTCTGTTAAAAGTGACAGATTTAAATTGGTTTCTTTTTGTTATATGAAACATAACGTCTAATTAAAACGATCTTGGAAATGTTTTTTCAAGGACTTTTTTTGTGTATGTAGATTTTATTGTTTTACGCATGTCCTACATCTATAACCATTTTTTTGTGTGAAAATATATCCATTTACTTAGATGCATATCTTTATCAATTTTCATTCAAATATAAGCGTGGCATACTTTTAAAGGACAACCAGTTTTGTCTATAATGTTTATGCTTCTTTATACAAAAAATGTAAATATTATGTTATGTAATTATATTATGATGTATGTATCAGATTACATTTCCAAACATTCATTTTGCCATTACTGACAACAGCCAGTGCTCCACACAGAAATCTGATAATCTTTCTTCATATATAGTGTTATGTATATAGTAATTGTGTGGATTTAGAATGCATAAAATTTAGAAAAAGAAGCTGTTTTATTTAAACAATTTTTCAAATACAGTTTACGCCACATAATGAATGATGATTTGACATGTGATGCAATTCACATTTGTGACCCTGGACCACAAAACCAGTCATAAGTAGCACTGGTATATTTCTAAAAATAGTCAACAATACATTGAATGGGTCAAATTTTTTCTTTTATGCCAAAAATCATTAGGGTATTAAGTAAATATCATGTTCCATGAAGATATTTTGTAAATTTCCTACTGTAAATATATCAAAACTTAATTTTTGATTAGTAATATGCATTGCTAAGAACTTGATTTGGACAACTTTAAAGGCAATTTTCTCAATATTTAGATTTTTTTTTGCACCCTCAGATTCCAGATTTTCAAATAGTTGTATCTCGACCAAATATTGTCCAAACCATACATCTATGGAAAGCCTATTTATTCAGCTTTCAGATGATGTATAAATCTCAATTTCAAAAAATGTACCTGCATGATTGGTTTTGTGGTGAACGGTCACATTTGCTGATAGAAAAATAAAATACTGAATTCTCCTATGATGCATATATACAGTATGCACTTTTGGACATTGTTAGAGAAAATATGTAAATCTGAAAACTGTGTTTATTTTCCAAGTGTCCGCAGAGTCAAAAGTGCCACTGGTTGGAGAAACACCCGTACATGCACTAATCCTTGTGTTACACCAGATTCACTACGACTTTTTCTGGCAGATTATACCCTATTGTGATTTCTCTGGCTTACACTAGTAGCATTGTCCTCAGTTTCGCTCTACAGCCTCAAAAATCTAATGAAACAACAATGGCAAAAGAACAGCCATCATTCTCCTAAATAACACACATCGGTCCTTCTATAGCTGTGTTGCAAATGTCTTCTGGCCAGAGAGCTGTTCCATTCGTCAGTGGAAATGGCCCTAAAGACTACATCCAATGTACATTCAAGTGCAGTTTATTCTTCTTGCAACAGGGACACAATGACACTTCCAACATCCAATCCGATTATTAAAATGGCTCCTCAAGCCACTCGTGTGTGGTGTCTTTTTTTTCGATTACTGTCGTATCTAAGGCAGTAGCTCAGCAGCTGATGTCAAAGAATCCATTTTAAAAGCTTTGACCTTAACAGAATATGCCAGCAAATGGAGATTCGGCGTCTCCAATGACATTTTCCCGGCTTAGATAATACAATGGCTATAAAACCTATTTGGAATCACCCCTCACGGTTGTGGATTAAGCTGCCCTGCTTGATGAATTTCCCGCCTTAAATCTATCCGAGGGAAATTTCCTTTGGAGCTTGTGTGGATGTTGTACTCTTTAGGGGAGACTTAGCTTGATCTGGTGACTTTTGACAGGATTTTGGAAATGTTCACGACCCAGCTGTTTTTAAACTTTAAACTTCAAAATTGTTGAGCTCAAATTTTGGGTTCCTGGAAAGGTTTTAGGTAAAACAAAAATAGATAACTTTTAATTGAAAGTCTATTTATATGCACACTGTGAATACAATAAAATGTTGTATCGATTGACTGTTTCACCCAAATGATATCTATATTTATTTCCTCTCAGATTTCTAGCATACTGGCTAGTTTATGTTTAAGGGTCAGTATAATTTATCTTGTCTTGGTTTGTCTGCAGCATCATTCGAGTGTTGAGGCCTCTGAGCTCATTGAGTGACATTATTGAGTTTCGCTGTGGCTGTTTTTGACACGTGGCTTTATTGAAAATTCCTGAGACACTTTTATCGAAAGGACGTCACTTTAAGAAGTGTCGAGATGGCCGTGCTGGAGAATCTATATCTAATAGGCCAACACAGAGCAAACACAATTGAGAAAAATCAATGCCACTTTCACATCTGGTAAAACATTGGACATACCTAAAGCACTGCTGTCTGTAGGTTTCCATCAGAATGAAGAGTGCTTGAAATGTTGCCAGGCTTTCTCGAGGGATATTAATATACTGTTGGTGTTATCACGTTAATTAGTGACTGCTCAAAAGATGTCTCAATCTTCTGATCTCAAAGCTTTGCTAGTTTCATATCATGCAGCGGTTTCATATATTAAAATCTTTTAGCTTAAGATAGATCTATCCATCTATCTATCTATCTATCTATCTATCTATCTATCTATCTATCTATCATCTATCTATCTATCTATCTATCTTTCTTTCTGTCTGTCTGTCATTCTATCTATCGTTTTTTTTTAAGTTTAAGACTTTCTTTTTGAAGTTTCTTTTTAGTTTTATGTTACATCTTATGTTGTTAAATACATGTTAATTGCATTATTGTAGTGTCATGTTACCATGACGGAGTTTTTTGTTTGTGTGCACCTTCTATATATTAGTATTGAATTAGTTTTTGGTTTATAAAGGTACAAAACGGTATTCAAGTAGGCTGGTATATTATCATTATACCAGTTAATGAAATACAGGTTTTTTACAGCAGATTTATGTTCAATCCGAAAAACCTAAACATTACAACTTTTTTTTTTTTTTTACAGTGATGTTCTGGCAACCACAGCTTTTTTTTTTTTTTTGGTATATATCACCCTATACAAGATTCTTCAGTCACGTTGGGATCCTTGGGTTTATTTTGTGGTCATAACTGGTTGGCTGTACCTTCATCATTTACTTATGCACAGAGAGGAAGAGAGCACTTGTTTGGGATTCAAATGACAGGAAGTGGAGTGCTCTAGGAAAGCATCTTATAAGTTTCAAACCAGCAGGAGTGGACTGACCGCATGCTCCCGTTCATCCTTCCCTCTCAGAGAGATTAAGAGAATCCGAGTTTGAGTCTGAGAAAATCACGAGAGAGAGAAAAACCGAGTGTGTAGAAATGAAAAGCTTGAGCTTTTGTCTCGGGTCGGTAGGGAGTCCCCATCCAGCGGCAACGTGTTGCCTTCTCCGCCCAAGTGTGAATGTCACTTCACTCTGCGTGGGGGCTCTCATAGCTGTGGAAAACCAGGCGACGTGAAGGGAGGGGCGACGGTCTCAGCTGATAACCCTCAGGAGTGGCACATGAGACGGAGCAGCACAGCGAGCGGGTGGCGGCACAGATCCGCCTGTTAACTCGGTGGCTGCGGGGTCACGGCCGGCGGTGTCATGTGGGGTGCCACAGGTGGGGTGCGGCTCGGTTGGCACTGATGAAAGAGAGGCATAATAGATCTGCTCCCTTCCCCCAAGCCCTCTCTGTCCCAAAGCCACCTGAGCAAGTTTAACATCCCTCCTCTCTCCTCCCCTCTCCAAAACCCCTACTGCGCTCCGTTTCATCTGCCTCCATCTGAGCGAGAGGGAATTTCTGCAGGAATTAGACTCGTGTGAGAGAGAGAGTGTGTGTGTGTGTGTGTGCGTATAAATTGGAGCCAAAAGTTTTAAATCATTCTGAGTTCATTTGTTAGTATGCTGTTTGTGTGTTGAAGAATAATATCCATTTTCTTTAATAACTATTTTGAATAGTATATAAAAATGGTATTTTCTATGAATACATATGTATAAATAGCAATGTGTGTGTGTGTGTGTGTGCACTAAAAAAAACGTTTAAAAAAAAAAAAATTCAGTGTGTTTCTTGCCGTTTATTTACAATCAATTGGGACATTTACTAGTAATTTCAGAGTGAGAATAGTTATTTTAGTGCATTATATATTATGTGTGTGTGTGTGTGTGTATACACAGTATCTCACAAAAATGAGTACACCCCTCAGATTTCAGCAACCATTTTAGTATATCTTCTCAAGGGACAATACTATAGAAATGAAACTTCAGCTTGTATAGCAGTACAAATTTACTGTCCTCTAAAAATAACTCAACATATAGCCATTATTGTCTAAATAACTGGCAACAAAAGTGAGTACACCCGAAGTGATAACAGTTATACGTAATTTAACCATGCAAAGTCATGTGTTCTATTCATCATGTTCATGTTTTTGTCTACTTGACAGGACCATACAAATTTGTTTATCTTGTATTAGAGCAGTTACAATTTGGTGCTTTGAGTACAGTTCTCTCTTAATGACCACTGGATGTTCAACATGGCACCTCATGACAAAGAACTCTCTGAGGATTTGAGAATCAGAATTGCTGCTCTCCACAAAGATGGCCTAGAAGTTCGGTAACACCCTGAAACTGAGTTACAGTACAGTGGCCAGTGGCATACAGAGGTTTTCCAAGACGGGTTCCACTCGGAACAGGCCTCGCAAGGGTTGATCAAAGAAGTTGAGACCTCGTGCTGTGCTTTAGGTGCAGAAACTGGCTTCCAAAACATGCATGAGTGCTGCCAGCATTGATTTAGAGGTTGCAGAAGTGGAAGGTCAACTTGTCACTGCTCAGACCATACTACGCACACTGCAACAAGTCAGTTTGCATGGCCATCGTCCCAGAAGGAAGCCTCTTCTGAAGCTGGCTCACAGGAAAGCCTGCAAACAGTTTGCTGAAGACAACCTGTCCAAGAGCATGAATTACTGGAAACATGTCCTGTGGTCTGATGAGACTAAGATATACTTGATTGGCTCAGATGGTGTCCAGCATGTGTGGTGACGCCCTGGATTCCAATGTGTACTGTGACATTTTGAAGCAGAGCATGATACCCTCCTTTCAGAAACTCGACTGAACGGCAGTTTTCCAACATAATAACGACCCCAAACACACCGCTAAGATGACAACTGCCTTGCTGATGAAGCTGAAGGTGAAGGTGATGGTCTTATTGAGCACTATTGAGCACATGTGGGGCATCCTCAAGTGGAAGGTGGAGAAGCGTCATGTTTCTAACATCCAACAGCTCCGTGATGTCATTATGGAGGTGTGGAAGAGGATCCCAGCAACAACCTGCGCATCTCTGGTGAACTCCAAGCCCAGGAGGATTAAGGCAGTGCTAGATAACAATGGTGCCCTTACAAAATATTGACATTTTGGACACAGTTTTGACATGTTCACTTAGGGTGTACTCATTTTTGTTGCCAGTTATTTAGACAATAATAGCTATATGTTGAGTTATTTTTAGAGGACAGTAAATTTGTACTGCTATACAAGCTGCACATTGACTACTCTAAAATATATCCAAGTCTCATTTCTACAGTATTGTCCCTTGAGAAGATATACTAAAATGTTTGCTGAAATGTGAGGGGTGTACTCACTTTTGTGAGATAATGTATGTATGGTATATTTATGTATACCAATCTTTATTTATTGTTATTTATTATTTAAAGGTTCTGACACTGAACCTTCATTTCTGGCTTCTTTTTCATGAAAATACAACACAAAAATGAGTGCAATTATAAATGTCATCCAGACAAAGCACACATATCAACACGAGAGCTTGCTGTTTATCCCATGTGCAGAAATTTGACTTACAATGTTCCCAGTCACCCACCGGCCCATTAGGAGGCCATCAAACCGATGTGTAAAAATAGCCCCCTCCACCCATCCCTATCATGAATCCCCCTCACGGGCCACTCCCCGCCCTGGCACGGACCCTCTTTGGGTATGTGGTGAAATTCAATCAGATGCTTAATTACATCTTAACACAGGTTCCTCGCAGCTGGCTCCTATTCCCCTGCTTCTGATTAAGGGGATTAGAAAAATGAAATTTAGCAGCGGATTTGCATACTGCCACTGAGAGGGAGCCGCCAGCACATGTCTCAGGACGCTGTTGGGATGTCTCGCCCGGCCAGCCGTCGATCCATGTTTTTTCTTTCTCTCTCCGCCTCTGTAATCCTTCAAATGAGCCATAGGTAAAAAATAGCTGCTGTCTCGCGCTGCACAGTCAATGCAATGTGGATTCTTAGAATTTGTGATTATACAAAACCTCTTTTGTGTTATTGGGATTAGTGTGGGTTTTATAATTGTTTATTGCTGTGTTATAGTTTGATAACATAAAGAAGCTTTAGTGTTATTACAGACCCTGTTTTTGGATGGAAATGTAATTTCTCATACTTTTGGATTTTATTTCGCAGTAGCATATGGCAATTAATATTTAGGATGACAATTACTCCTAAAATTTGCAATATATACATAGAGGGATACGTTTATCGTGATGGTTGTTTAGACTCCATTGAATAATTAACCCAAAAATGAAAATTCTGTTAATTATATACTCGTCCTCATGTTGTGTCAAACCTGTATGACTTCTGTTCCTCTGTGAAACATAAGATAGCATAAGATATTTTGACCGTATTTTGATTAGTTTTTGTCCGTACAATGGAAGTCACTGGGCTCCAATATTGTTTGTTTCCCGTTTTGTGTGTTCTGCAGAAGACAGAGTTATACAAATTTGGAACAACGTATGATGAGAAGCTTCTCATTTTTTTGTGGTTCAATTTTTTGTGTGTGTGTGTATAAATTGCAAATTTTAGCTGTAATTGTCCTCCTAAATATTAATTTCAAATACAATGCTACTGCAAAAAAAATTACATTTCCATCTTGTGGTCCAGTTTGAACTCCAAAACGAGAGTGCCAGCACTGAAGGGATAAAGAACAAACAATGTATTTCTATCCTATAAATGCAACTTATTTCCGATGATAAAACATTCATATGATCTGGGCAGCTTGCATCCGAGTCAAACTTTAAAAGCAATAGTCGTAAATGTTGCTAAACTTCGCTTTGTTCATGAGGTGCATGTGAAACCTTTTGATGAAACATAACGAGAAATACACCATCGGGTTACTTGGATTCCCAAGGATCAACTTTTTATCCAGATTGTTTTATTCACAGCGGCTGAACTAAGCCAGTCCCGCGGTATAAAGATCTCACCCTCACCGTAGCGCCCCATTGATCCTCCCCTAAATGATTCCTCTGCTCCTCTCCAAGGGCTTACGGGCTTATTAATGAAAGCGAGGTCGTCGCCAGACAGCGTCGGCGTTATGTATTCCAGCTCACCCGGGGTATTTGCATTATGGATGTATGTGTATTTACTTACCCCAATTAGCCGCTCCATGCGCTAAAGGAGCCATTTTGGATGTTAATTTGAAAACAAACTGCATCAATCATTCACATTTTGGTTTTTGAAGAAAGACGGTAATTAGTCCCAATGAAACTCTATGATTGCCTGTTTAAGGTTGAGGTAAAGCTCGGGTCGTCTGTCGGAGTCGGGCGTCTGGTGAATGTGAGGCGGCGCTGCCCTCTATTGGTGGGTTATTGTGTTCTGTGGCTGCCTAAAATAGTGAGATTTAGTTTTTTGACTATTCAAATAAAAACTGGTAACTACATGTGAGCTATATAAAAAATCCAAATGTGATACAGAAAGTCCCTTTCATTGCATCAGATGATAATATCATGGTATTTTGATAATACCGAATTACTTACGTGCCATGGTATTCAAAAGAATATCATACTACCATACTGCATGTCCAAAAACACACTATTACCATTGTAACATCTACTTTTTTGTTGAGATTGAATTATATTGGTCATATTTTACAGGTCAAAATGCACATAAGTCCCAAATTAGCACAAAGAATTGTTAACAGCATCTCTGCAGAAATTCATTCTGAGCAGTCAACGGAAATCCTTTGTTGTAAAATTGACTCTATAAGTGAGATGCTGCCATCTACTGGATCAGAGATGAATTACAACTGCAGATTGTAGACGGGAAAGTAACGCTAAAGAACTCCACTGACCCTCTACTGTATGATTGACTGGAAAGTTTTTCAGAGAACACGCAGTTATTGAAAATGCCTTGGAGAGCATGATCCTTTGAGGAACCCAAGGCATTTTTTATTCAAAGAGAGCTTTTTGAAGATCCATTTGCAATTGAAAGGCTCTACCGGGAGCAAAAGGTTCACTGATGTGTATTTTTTTCAGCCATATCTAAAGATTCAGAGAGTTAAAAGAGATTTCTCCTGCTCTCTGTGACAGTGGATATATTGATATAAGTCTGACAAAATAATGATTCCTTTTTGACTAGGCTCATTTAAAACTACAATGCATTTTTTTTTTCTTATTTCTAAACAGCTGCTGTTGCCTCAGACACTGGCACTTTTTAGTAATGCATCCCACACCACACAGGAGTCAGGAGTCCTTCAGTGCTGTGCATAAAATGCATAATATGTGCAATACTTTCTACTTACTAAGAAAGTTTGGTCCTCTAATTTTTGTGGTGTTGTTGTAATGCTTACAGTATCAACACTGCCATCTGCTGGTCAGAACACTTGTAGCCCAATGTACAGTAGTTTTACTTACTAGGCTATTTTGATTTGAATTATTATTATTTCGGTTCTACTTAAGTTTTTACTGTTTTGCTGAAATTTTATGTTTTTTAAAATTATTATTATTAAAACCAATGCATTTTTAATTAAAGGCAGTACAACAAATATTATGAGGAATAAACAGCTAAATCATATCAATGCTATAATAATATTTTTTGTTACATTAATGAGAGACTTGTCTTTCATTATAAAATGGGGGCGAAAGTGAGCTTTTTATCATCCTGAAAATAATGTCAAAATTTTAACATCCTAATAGTAGTCTTTTTTTTTCTTGAAGTAAAATGTGAATATGATAAAGATTCTTCAATGATAGAATGAAAGAGATTTTTTTCCCCCGATATCGCCCTCTGCTGGTCATAATAATCTTATATAAAGCAATTTAAGCTGATACAGGTCAGAACATATTAAAACCTTATATCAAACTGGAATAATTTACAATAAATGTATTTTCTTTATTACTGTGATTAGTTTCAGCAAGTAAATTAAATCTCACATGAATGCAAATACATACCCAGAGGAAAAGAGAGAGAGAGTATTAGCTGTAAATCTGTTTAGCTTCCTGTAGATGCAGACGTGCGTCCTCCAGCTGTAATTACTCTTACCCAGCACAGAGATGCTAACAGAACAAAATCCGTTGTGCGGGCCGCTCATGCAGCGAAGACAGTAGTAAATCTGCCCCTGCACAGCGCACGCAGTCTCTCGTTGGGCTCTGGCTCTATTATAAGACAGCAGACGAGGCAGGATTCATTCGAGCAGCAGAGGAATAGTTTTACACTTCTTCTGCCTCATCACTTCATTCCAGGCGAGTCATCAGTCTCAAACCCGCCATGTTTCACACTCTCTATTTTCAAACCTCTGAAAGAGCGATAGCACTTGTATATGGATGAGGGTGTTTCGGCAAAGACTTTGAGTAGTTATAGCATATACTAACCAGCCAATATCTGAGCCGTTGGTGGAGCTAACTAGTATTGATTAAATTTGTAATTGTGAATGTTGACTGTACAATAGTTTTTTTTTCTTGCACTTTTGTTGATGAATTACAGTGATAATGCGTGTTACATAACTTGTTTATGAGTTGACACGCTTGGGTGACCAAATTACATTTCCTGAAAAACATTTTCTGTCCTCAAAAGTCTTTCTGAAAAGTCTCGGAGAGTCCAGGTCGTCAAGTTCTTACCCTCTACTTCAACAGATTCTGCCAAAAGGAAAAGGTGACCCTTCTCTTTGTCTCTAAATGAAGAAAAAAAGCTTTGTGTGGGGCAAACTATAAAACCGCTCCTGATAAGCTAACAAGCCTCATGATTACAGCGCTCACCTCATGAGTAATGGCTGCTGTTTGCCTGGTCTTGCATGCATTAACCTTCAGCCCACATCAGCTGTTAATTGATTCAGGCTCTCTGGATCTGTTTCAGCCGCTCTGAGGGAGGGATGCAGCTGATTGATTGGGGGGACAGAGTTGGTGTAACGTGGGCTCCCCGGGGCATATCGGTTGTGATGGCGGGCCCTTTCCTGTCACACACTCCTTAATAACATTTTCCAGACTATTTGGTCACTTTTACAAATTTTAGAATGATGTCATTTCTGATTTTGCAAATGAACTCTAAAATTTGTCTGTTTTCATATTTGCAGATGAAAGAAAATATACACATACTTTATGCATAAACTGTTTATCGTAACAAAGTTTGCACTATGAAATTTTGGCTTTAACTTTGTTGTTATATTGCGCATTTTTTTATCCAACTATGTCTTCTTAAAGTTAATTTTGCTTTTGTTTTGTTGTTGTTGTTCATACAAATTTCTAAACAGGATAGAACATTTCATCAGCATTCAGAACATGATTTAACATTTTATAATGATTTAAAATGAAGGAAATGAAGATTGGAATAATGATGCTGAAAATTCAACGTTGCATCACAGGAATAAATTACATTTTAAAATATATTCAAATAGAAAACAGTTGTGCTAAATTAGAATAATATTTTACTTGTTCTCATTGTATTTTGAGCAGCCTTTTCTAAGCCTCTTTTGAAATTTTTTATTATATCATTCAAATTTCTGAAACTTTATCAAACATCAACATTTTGTAGATATAAGTTCAAATCAAATACCGTAAGACCTTAAAATATTGGAGAATTCATTAAATCCATTGCTAATACTTAACGATGTTGATGCTGTTCATTTTTCAACCAGAAATGATGTCACTTCCTGCAGCATGATTCCATTTGTTAGTTAAAAAATGGAGGATGACTTTGAGAATATAGCAAACACAAATTGATTATCATTACAACAGAAAAATTAAAAGCAAAAATGGCATGGAAAAAATAGTGCAATGACTAAAATAATTAAAAAATAATAATAATAATTTATATATAAAATTGCATTTTATGTTTGTATGTGTGTATATTTCAATTTTTGTTCTCTGCTTTGTAATAAGATCACAGAGTGTAGGTCAATATACTGTACATTTGGTGAAACCTCATATATATTTTTTACAGCTCAGATGATGGATTGTAAAAGGAGGTGCGAGCTGAGGAAGAGATTGAAGGAGGGCGGAGACGCTGGATTTCCATTCGCTCCTTGTGTGTGTGTGTGTGTGTGTGTGTTGGCAATTGAGCGTCTCTAAATCACAATTGTGTACAAGGTCAACTGAAGAATAACTCAATGGCTTTTGTAGTGAGGCCACGGCCCACTGCTGTTTCACTTAATGCTTCCAGCCTTACAAGACACATTTTACATCTAAAATAGGTGACATCCTGCCAAAAAACACGCTCATAATTCAGTGTATGAATTCATTCACTTCAGATCACCTTGTTTAAAGGGACGACTAATTTCCTTCACTCATGCATGCTTATATTATAGATATCTCATTCTCTTTTAATGGTTTTTAAAAGGTTATGAAATATTTCTATATTGCATACATAAATTGTTGTGCTGTTTTATTCTCTGTTGACCATTTGAACAAATGCGTTACGGTTTCTCTTTTCGTCCTCCTCGTAGACAGGTCTATTCTCAAAGTTGCTGTATTACTTGCAAATGGCATTATAATGGTAATGTGGCATCTATGGTAACAAAGTAGGCCGCAGGGTCCTTGGCTTCCTCATAAAAGTAATTACATGGTAGGAGTAATCATTAAAGTTTCATCAAAGCAGGGCTTCATCAGCCGCTAATGTAAGCTCATTTATTTTTTCCACATATTTTCAAGCTATCAATAAATGAAGAAAGGGCTTAGACCATCATCCAGCACAGTCTAAAGGATCTAAAAGGCATTTGAAAGTGTTGATGTCCGTATCCATTCATTTCACTTGATCAAAGGAACAAGCTGAAATTCACCTAAATTGATTTTTATCACACTTCGTCAAGCAGATGTAATCATGTGGTTTAATGTTTATCCAGAAGCACAGAATGTTCCCCAAACATTAGTATATGAGAAGGTTTTTTTTTTTTTTTTTCTGTGAAAGACGTATGCAGAATGTTCTCCAGTGGTTAATTAATGATGTTCCCAGAACTGAAGATGAAGCTATGAGCAGCACTTTTTCATTTAAATGGTGTGTGTCTGCATATATATATATATATATGTGCATGGAAGACTCAAAATACTATATGTAAAAGCTCACTAAAACGCACATGTATGTGCTGTTTTGTGATGCTGGTGTGTGAACAGGTGTGTATGGACAGGTGTGTGTGTCTCTGGCAGTGGGCGGTGCTGTTTGATGCCTGTGTGGAGCTTGATAGACACGCTTGAGTTGCACAGATAGCTACACGAGAGCATGCTGGGAATACAAAAGATCGTATTATTCTGACCTTAAATCATATCAAGCATCAATATTTGCAATATTACATTATATACAATATATTATATATATTATATAGCGTTCAGAAAATTTGGAGTCCGCAAGATTTTGAAAGAAGTCTCTTATGGTCACAAACGCTGCATTTATTTGATGAAAAACACTGTAAAAACAGTAATTTTGTGAAATATTGTTACAATTTACAGTAACTTTTTCTTTGGTATATTTTTAAATGTGATTTATTCCTTTGATGCAAAGCTGAATTTTCAGCATCATTGGCTCCATCCTTCAGAAATCATTTTAAATGTTCTCAAGAAACATTTGTAATTATTAGTTTTGTGGAAACCATTTGAAAAGCTATTTTGAATTTAGAAAGTAAACAGCATTTTTGAGAGAGAGAGAAAAAAAAAAATATATATATATATATATATATAAATCTTTACATTACAAAAGTCCTTACTGTCACATTTGATCAATTTAATGCATCTTTGCTGAAAAAATTTAATTTACTGTAATTTAAATAATCGTATTGACCCCAAACTTTTGAAAGTGTATGTTGCTTGTAGTTTTATTTCTTTCTTTATTTTGCTGATCATATTACATATCAGCATATTAGAATGATTTCTGAAGAATCATGTGACACTGAAGACTGGAGTAATGAGTGCTAAATTAAAATGTAAAATATAGTAAAATAAAAACAGTTGTTTAAAAAAGTAATAATATATCACAATATTCCTGTTTTTACTGTAAATGCAGCCTATGTGAGACTTCTTTGTACCGACCCCAAACTTGGCGTTGTTAGAAAATTAAAATTTTGCAACCAAAATCACATTGCAGTTCCGAATTAGGAAGTTCCCAGGAGGACTGTAAAGAGCATTACTGTATGAGCCTCTCTCACATCAGAGAAGCTGTAACTCGCCTGACAAGAGCTGCCTTAATGGAACGTTTGCCACTTGTTAGCTTGAATTGACTTTCTCTCTTACACACACACACACTCTCTCTTACTCTCTCTCTCTCTCGCTCGCTCAGTTGCCGTGGCTGCAGGACTCAGCCATCCACTTTTGATTTATCTGCTGTTTTCATATCAACAGAAGCTTCTCCCTGGTGCCTCTGATGAGGAGGCTGTAACTGGGACCGCCGCTGCTCTCCGGAGGAGTAGCAGTGTGTCGATATCTCTCTGACACCTGGCCATGCCGTTCAGCGACAACTCTCGTCTCCTGTGTCCAAATTGGATTTCAGCTGGAGCTAGAGCGCGTCTAGAGAGCCGCTCGGCTGGGGTGGTAGTAAATATTCTGGAGTGACTGGGTGGGATGAAAAGATCAATATTGCGCTGCTGAACCTGGGATCTTCTTCTAGCATTAAAGTAGCAGCGTGCAGTTTGTAGCGACACCTCTGAAGGGTTCAGGAACGTTTTGGCTGGA
Source organism: Acrossocheilus fasciatus (assembly GCA_036784905.1). Classification (NCBI taxonomy): domain Eukaryota; kingdom Metazoa; phylum Chordata; class Actinopteri; order Cypriniformes; family Cyprinidae; genus Acrossocheilus; species Acrossocheilus fasciatus. Next base: position 24,867,204 of record CM071952.1, on the reverse strand, counting down.
GATACAGCTGGATGTGATGTGATGTGAAGCTGCGTGTGGATCTTTCTCTCTGGAGACGTACTGGAATGAGGGCAGGGCTGGTGTTACCTATCACCCTCGTGCTGCTGGGGGTCTGGACGGCACTCGGGCTTGGCTGGGATGGGGACAAGCCAGGGCGAAAAAAGGGTGGGTGGAGATGGAAAGGGGACAGGTCTCGTAAGTAACCGTCCTGCTCTTAATCACTTCCTTTTCTTCTTCAGCACATAAGGATATCTTGAGTCCCACGCACATTTTGGAGCATTCATGTGGCCTGTTTTTGCAGGATTTGTCTTTTTTCTTTACCATTCTTACAGCGCAGTGGTTTTCTTTGGATCTGTTGAATGTCTTCAGTTGATTACCATCATAGGTTTTGTTTAGAGTCTTCTGCTATTGCATCCAAAGTACATTTTAAAATCCCTGAATTAATGTTAGATATTGTTGAAATTTTTTTAACAGATTTTCCTATGACTTAATTGGATGAAATGACATTGCAAAGGTGCGGATATATTTATTTTAGTGCTGAACCGTTTCGCTCTTTGTATGTTTGTATTTTCATTGGCAGAGTACACTATAAAATATTTTTGGAAGTTGCAAATAAAACAAATTATCAGAGTACTTCTTACAAGAAAATACTATTTCAGTCTTTGTACTTCAAAAATAATACTTGCTGTTTTTCGTAATTGTGCAAGTTAGAAATTTTTGAGTGAAAATTATTTCTTATTATGATATATTATTACAACTTTCAGCATTTAGTATCACATGATCCTTCAGAAATCATTTTAATATCCTGATTTGATCCTCAAGTATTATTTCTTATTAGCAATGTTGAAAACAGCGCTATTTAATATTTTTGTAGAAACTAAAATAATTTTTATATATTTTCAAGGACTTTTAGGACGATTTGGTGAGTATAACATTCAAAAGAGCAGAATTTAATTGAAATAGAAAAGCATTGTATCAATCTAAATGTCTTTTCAGTCACTTTTGATCAATTTAATGTGCCTTTGCTGAATAAAAGAATAAATGTCTTCTTTTTCCTCTAAATATTCTGTTTCACAAAAAGTCATAGTATTTACTTAAAATGGGTTGTGAATGGCAATTCACTCTGACTGTATTCAGCTTTACAAATGAGGTATTACACTCCTCAGTGAATGTTTTATGACAGATCATCAGTACAGAACCAAACAGAGCAGTCTGTTGTATATATTCTCCTCCTGCTTTTGTGAGTGATCAGTGATGAGCAGCGTGTGAGAACCCAGTAAAAGCATGCACTCTTAAGACGTCCATTAGTGATGTTTAGATGCAAGTGCAGGGGATAGAAGGCCTGTACTTATCATCAGAACTCTATCAACTCTTAGGATTGTCAGTAGACTCTCTGTGGTGACATTGATTGACTGCCAAAAAGTGTGTTTAGTGATTGCTGATCTGACTCTCAGCTTCTTCTAGAGATACTCTAGCAGATGGCATTTTAATATTAAAAGTTGAACTTATTGCATGCATAAATATTCAGTTATTTCAGTGTCTCATTCAACAGCATTACACATATTGATCCTGTTATGAATTTGTGTGTGGACCAAATGTTCTCTGGTCAGTGTTACTGGCTTGCATACTTGTGTTAGCCGGAGGCTTCATTAATCATGTGCTGGTTACTGTCTGTGTGGCTCAATGTGGTTTGAGTTGAGTTTCAGCATTGGGGTTCCATGTGGTTTCACACTTGCGACCATCTGTTTCTTGACCTTTTCTCTCTGTGAACTACGATGGTGTGAAAGCAGAGTCAGGTGCTCATTCATTCACAGGTGCACGCTGGAGATAAGCAGAGGAGTTTTATCATCAGTTTTACTTAGTTGTACTTGGTTCACTTAGAGAATCATTTGCTGTTTTAACAGACCAGGAAAGGTCAAGGAGGTTTCGTTTAAGATTTTCTTCCTTATGTTGTAAATAACAAGCATCTGTTGACCAAATTTCAACAAGACAGATGGCACTTTTAAAAAACTTTTTTACAGTATTTATGAACTTTACAAAATGCACTATTTGTGTCCACTATCCTGCATAGATTCAGATTTGGAAATTGTAAAGCATAAAACAAGATTCTATACAGATATTTTAATATTATGTAACATAATTAGAGATTAAACTTTGTAAAGTGGCACGGGTCATGATAAAATGTTTTTCCCATTCATTTTCTCCATACGTATTTCAACCAGCACAACTATGAATCACATTTCAAACTTTGAAGTACTTTTAATATAGTACTTCAATGGTAATATAAAACTAAATGTGTATATTATATATGTGTTTGTGTGTTTGGAACGAGTGGGCAGGCCAACTCGATTAAAACACAAGACTGTCAAAATAAAAGCTTGACATTAACAGAACATGAAAACATGAAATTGAGACCTAGCACCCTCAGTGGTCACTGAGGAATGTTCATCAATGTTACAACCCTTCAAATAAAGATCTTACAGTACAGTGGCAGAAAAATTACTAATAATTTATTACTAATAATAACTGAAAATGAAATGCTGTATGATATCACAGAAGAAAACATCATATGTGTGAAATTTATCAGTGGCGTTCCTCTGGGATCTATCCTCGGCCCATTTTCATTTTGATTTACCACAGTGTTGTTTTCTACTTTATAAGCCGACTCTCTTTTACTAATGGCTACACTACAGCAGAGAGCTTTTGAAAATAAAATGAGCATCCTTCCATTACCTATCAGCATTCAGGAAGTGGTATCTGATGTGCGGTCTAATGATGCTCGCTCATAAAACGTCCATTTAGTCGCACATGCTCTATGCTGCAATTACATGCATGAGCACAGCTCACCTTTAAAAGCGATAACGTCAGCCGTGCTCAGCAGCTGGGCAGGTCGCTGTCATAACCTGTAAGTAAACTCAAAAGCATTGTTAACCAGATGAACACAAACAAACACAATTCTGGTTTGTGTTTTATACGAGGACAAACAGAAAGCGAAAAGAGGACGAGGTGCTTTGGGAAAGTTGAGTGGACATGATAAATAAAACAAACATGCTGTCAGTTCTTGTTGACACAACAGAGTGAATATTTGGTCCTTCTGCTAGAGTGTTCTGTCTAAAGTGAGGTGGATTTTATTTCCCTCGGTGGCTGTTGTATAAATGTGTCATTTCAGTTATGCTGAAGAACAACATTAACTCACCGAATGAAGAAACGGACACGATTATGCTCGTGAAAGCTCAGGGAATGTGTTTGCTAAAGAGAGTGAAGATAAAGGCAGATGCTGTCATTAAATTTTTTTTTTCTGTATGTCAATTTGACTGGCTCTCAAGGTTGCCTATATAATGTCTTGCATTACCAAGTCCTTCAAGCTGCTAATGTATCTAAATGTGTACAATATGAAAGCAGACACTTTTTTTTTTTTTTTTTACACTTTCACTTCTACCTGCTTACTCGTGAAATCAACTTGAAATACATTTTTGAATGTCAGAGAAGTCTATGTTCTTATTCACTGTAGAGCTATAGCGTGATGGGTAATATGTGTGCTAATGATATATTTGAGCTGTTTGGTTCACAAGATCACAGTTTACACACATGGTCAGAATTGTTGGTACCCTAGGTAAATATGATCAAAGAAGGCTGTGAAAATAAATGTACATTGTTAATCCTTTTGATCTTTTATTTTAAAAAATCACAAAAATCTAAGCTTTCATTGGAGAATAAGAATTTAAAATGGGGAAAAATATCATTATGAAATAAATGTTTTTTTTTTTTTTTTTTTTCTCAAATACATGTTGAAAATAATTACTGGTTCCCCTAGAAATTCTTATGATTAAAATATATCTGAAATATATTCCCATTCATATTCACAATTTTGAGCACACCAGCGTGATTATGAACATGAAATTATCCAGCCATGGCTTCCTGTAGAGGTCTGCGCGGGACTGTTTTTTAAGTTCCGCTCCCGCGAGGTTATATCCCGCCCCCACTCGCTCCCGCCATATATTCACTCTTTGTTCACCCGCTGTCCGCTTTGAATAATTTTCTTCCCGACCTGACCGTTCCCGCTAAATTTAGATCTCGTTTCCAGAATCACACATTTAAATTTCCTCTATTGAAAGAAAGAAAGATAGGCTAACAAATAAAAGTGTAGTCTGCACAAAGTTGTATTAGTTATTTTATTCATCTTGTCAAGAGTCTTTTATTGACAGCAAAATGTCTTAAGACACAAAATTCGTTTAACATTTTGCTGCAACACAGTAGGAAAAAAAAAGTGTCACAGAGAAAATAAAAATGTACAAAAATTGTATTCCTTATTTGTATTCGTCTTGTCAGGATACAATTCGATTAACCTTTACAACACAATAGGAACAAGTGTCGCAGAGGGAAAAAAAATGTAGGTTGTACAAAAATGGCTTATTATAATTTTATTTGTCTTGTCAAAATACTAAATTCGTTTAACATCTTGCTGTAAACACAGTAGCCTAGGAAAAGTGTCGCGGAAGAAAAATAAATAAATTCGAAATCTGTCATTTAAAATTATAGGCTAAGTGAAATATAAACAAAACAGAGTTGAGCGTTCTTCAAGGACAGTGCATCCACACTTTGCTCCATCTTTATTCTGCTCTGTCACTCATCGACAACCTGCCTGTTCCGGTAGGCTAGCCTGCTCTGAGCATCGTTATGCACATGCTGCGCACAGACCTCGCAAATAAAATGAAGCACTGGTTCATGCGTGTCCAGTAACAGTATGACAGCATAACAGTCCAGTGCAGGCTGTACCGGTGCTTGAATAAAGCGCAGATATGCTGTTCTGAAAAGACGTCGGGAACAGGATATTGTTAGACCGCCCGCTCCCGTTCAAATTGCCGACCGCAACCACGTTTTATGCAGGAATTTAATCCTGCGTCGCAAGAAATCTGGTTGGGTCCCGCGAATGCAGACCTCTAGCTTCCTGTTTCACAGAAATATAAATAGGAGGGAAAACAAAGGCCAAATTCCAAATGAATCACCCATCACAATGAGAAAAACCAAATAATATATTTCTGATGTGCAGCAAAAGTTAATTGAGCTTCACAAATTAGAAAGTGGCTTTAAGAAAAGAGCTAGAGGAGTGAAAATTCCCATTTCCACCATCAGGACAATAATTAAGAAGTTCCAATCAACTGAAAATGTTATGAATCTGCCTGGAAGAGGACGTGTGTCTATATCGTCCTAATGCACTGTGAGAAGGAGAGTTTGAGTGGCCAAAGACTCTTCAAGGACCACAGCTGGAGAAATGCAGAAAAAGGTTGAGTTTCAGGGTCAGAAAACCTTAAAAAAAAAATAATCAAACAGCACCTACATCACCACATGTTGTTTGGGAGGGTTTCAAGGAAAAAATCAAGAAAAGAAAATGCTTTCACCTAAAAACAATCTCCAGCATTTTCAGTTGTCAGACACGAATGGAACTTCAAATGGGACTGGCTTCTATGGTCAGATGAAACAAAAAAAATGACCTTTTAGCAGCAAACACTCAAGATGGGTTTGGTGAACACAGGGATAAAAAGTACCCCATGTGTACTATGAAATATACTGCTGTATTTTTAATGTTGTGGGCCTATATTTCTGCTGGAGGTCCTGGACATCTTGTTTAGACGCATGGCATCACTAATTCTATCAAATACCAACAGATAAAAAAAATCAAAAAGTGACTGACTCTGTTAGAAATCTTATAATGGGCCATGTTTGGATCTTCCAACCGAACAATAATCCAAACACAAACCTTAAAAACAACACAAAAATGGGTCACTGGGCACAAAACCAAGCTTCTGCTATTTTCAGTCCTCTGACCTGCACCCTAGAGAAAATGAGTGGTGAACTGAAGAGGAGAAGCACCATCATGGAGCTGGCAAATCTGAAGGATCTGGAGTGATTCTGGATGAAGGAATGGTCTCTGATCTCTTGTCAGGTGTTCTCTAACCTCATCAGGCATTAGAGGAGAAAACTCCTATACTATTTTGGCAAATGGGGGTTTCAAAAAGTATTGAATAAAAGGGTACCTGTAGCAAATCAGCTCAAAAGGGAAATGCATATAAATAATTACAATTAATTATAATTAATTACAATTATTTATATCGTCTGACAGTAATAACTGTAGCAGAATTAAATTGCCATCAACTGATCTGTTCGTCCACCAAACATTCAGTGTAAGTTCTTATCAACTCTAAGAAAGGATATTTCCGTGGCCACAGAAAATACTTTTCTATTAATGCATTAGAGCATGTAGCGAGGGTCAAAACCGTAAAGAGACATTAATATGCAAAGGAAGAACCTGAAACTCATGTAATTTGTGCACACAACTTTTATTAACTAAACGCTAACACACATAACTAATCTAAACAAACAAACGAATAAACATACATTCACACGTACATACAAAGGGGGAGCTAAAGTGGATGAATGAAGCCATTAGAGAAACCAGAGAATGCAGTTATGGAAAGAGTCAGTTAATCACTTGAGTAAAACCATCAGCGCCATTTATAACAAGGTCTGTAACTTATACTAAACCTCTGTTTTGTTTAGTTAAATGTACGATAATTGCATTGCCTTGGTCGTTGACCGAGTGTCTGGATGCAGTCTCGGATGAAAGTTCTGATGGTTTGAAGGTTTGGTGGTGTTGGAGTTCTTCAAGTTCTTCCGGGTTTGAAGGGTGATGAACTCCAAAAGATGTTATTCTGGCTCGGTGGTAATTGGGAGTTTCTTCCCAGGTAGAAAGTGAAAAAGAGCTAAGAAAGAGATCTGCTGAGATCCGAGGATCCTTGGTTGAATGGAAAGTCAAGGCCGCAAAAAACTTAAGGGTCGCTGAGGAGCTCACATCCTTCTCATCCTCTTAGGATCTAGCAGAACCGCAGACTGGGGGGCCTCACTGATGTGAGAGCTTTATCTGCTATAGAGGTCACACCTCTGGGGAGTCAAAGAGCCAATGGTGACTTGAACTTTTGGAGGTAAAGTTTACGACTCTTTGTCTGCGTCTCAATGTGCATACTATCCATCCTAAATTCTATGTGACATTAGTCATTTTCAATACTATTTAGGGCAGATAGGGTGGATAGTATGCACATTGGGATGCAGGGTTTGTCTCCAAGCATGGTAATTTGCTTATGAACTGGATTGGAAGTTGATATACAAACTATTAAAGATTCTTACACTTATATGTTGCATAGGTATCAACATATAATATACACACTCAATTAGATCATCCGAAGACGAATTGATAGAGATCAAACATGTTATAAGTGAGGTAATATTAACTAGTGATCTATCAGAAGCATGCATAAAACAGGATACAATACACAAGAACATATACAAGAACAGTAATAATATACACAATGACCTTAAGGATATGAGTGTTCATTCACAGAAAGGTTTTTTCTATTAATTAATTAGAGAAGAGTCCGTTTTCCTAAGGGGAAATGAAGTGAGTGTTGCTCTGCCCGCATTCCTTTGAGCAATAAAACTAGTGTTATCAGATTGGTTGCCATGGAACCGGGGGCCTGGAGTCATTCACAGACATACTGGCACCCGGTATGTGCATTGGGTGAGGGGTCTGTGACTATTTGTTAATCTAATGACTAACTGATTTGTTAAATCTAACGAAAAATTGTGTGTATGATTGGTCCAAATACTACAATTGTGTCCAATGAATGAAAAACATTTATTTCATGGTGATATTTTCCCCCATTTCAAATTCTTATTCTCCGATGAAAGGTTAGATTTTTGTGAACTTTATTAAATAACAGATCAGAAGGATTAACAATGCTGATTTATTTCCACAGCCTTCTTTGGTCATATTTACCAAGGGTACCAACAATTCTGACAACGTGTGTATATGTTGTCACATCTTGTCTCATTTTCTGTGTGTCTCTATGTTGTAGAATAAAGGCAAAGTAAGCATATTATTTTAGTTTGAAAAGTACACTGCCACTCAAATGTTTGGAGTCAGTGTTTAGAAATGATATATTAAATTGACTGAAAGTGACAAAGACATACAGTGGGGGAAAAAATTATTTGATCCCCTGCTGATTTTGTACGTTTGAAATGATCAGTCTATAATTTTAATGGTAGGTTTATTTAAACAGTGAGAGATAGAATAACAACAAAATAAATCCAGAAAAACGCATTTAAAAAAAGTTCTGAATTGATTTGCATTTTAATGAGTCTAAGTATTTGACCTCTTCGCAAAACATGACTTAGTACTTGGTGGCAAAACCCTTGTTGGCAATCACAGAGGTCAGACGTTTCTTGTAGTTGGCCACCAGGTTTGCACACATCTCAGGAGGGATTTTGTCCCACTCCTCTTTGCAGATCCTCTCCAAGTCATTAAGGTTTCGAGGCTGACGTTTGGCAACTCGAACCTTCAGCTCCCTCCACAGATTTTCTATGGGATTAAGTCTGGAGAGTGGCTCTAGGACACTCCAGGACCTTAATGTGCTTCTTCTTGAGCCACTCCTTTGTTGCCTTGGCCGTATGTTTTGGGTCATTGTCATGCTGGAATACGACCCATGTCATGCATCCACGACCCATTTTCAATGCCCTGGTCCTGATGGTACATGGCCCCGTCCATCGTCCCTTTGATGCGGTGCAGTTGTTCTGAACCCTTAGCAGAAAAACACCCCCAAAGCATAATGTTTCCACCTCCATGTTTGACAGTGGGGATGGTGTTCTTGGGGTCATCTCGTCCTCCAAACACGACGAGTTGAGTTGATGCCAAAGAGCTCGGTTTTGGTCTCATCTGACCACAACACTTTCACCCAGTTCTCCTCTGAATTATTGGCAAACTTCAGACGGTACATGTGCTTCACTGTTCTCATGATCATTGAAACTCCACGAGATCTTGCATGGAGCCCCAGACTGAGGGAGATTGACAGTTATTTTGTGTTTCTTCCATTTGCGAATAATCGCACCAACTGTTGTCACCTTCTCACCGAGCTGTTTGGCGATGGTATTGTAGCCCATTCCAGCCTTGTGTAGGTCTACAATCTTGTCCCTGACATCCTTGGACAGCTCTTTGGTCTTGGCCATGGTGGAGAGTTTGGAATCTGATCAGGGGCGGTTTCTCCATTAGGGCGATTACAGTCAGTGACATACATGAATCGTAACTTATTACGATTATTAGACGTGTGCGAGTCCGTTATTATTAGTATGCAAATAAACAAACCGTGTATGTGCGCTCTCTGATAGCTTTATGAGCAGATTTCAGTATGATCACATGTCTGGCAAGTGTTTTATAATGGACACTTGCTGAAGAAGCGTGTTTTTATAGAAGTTTGCTATGTACAGTGGTGTATTGGCATCATTCACTCTGACAGAGGAACTGTTCACTGGTCAGTCATGTTGAGCTGCCTTCAGATCACCGCACACAACAAATTCATGTTTTTATTTACTTTTTTTAATTTGTGTTTTGCTCTGTTTAATAATTCTGAATACAGATCTGTGTATATTTATATAACGTTAAGGCGACTGGTATAGTGGTTTGTTGGCGTGTGGTCCTGCTTGGTACTGCAGCTTGAATTATTTATATATGCATAGAAAATAGTCTAAAAAAATTAACCTTTATTTATTTTTCTCACAGATTTTGCTGTTGCACTGTATACATCAATTTTGAATTATTATTAAAATTAAAAACAAAATGTTTTAATTTCTCTTGAAAAAAGCCTGCAGAAAAAAATAGTTTTGTGAGAATCATCCTCAATCGTGAATTTGGTAAAACAATTTTCTTTATTTAAAATGTCTGATGTCTTAATACTTTTCTTTTTGTTATACTGGGATAAATCATATGTGGCGCCCCACCTAGAAAATTTGCCTCCTGCCGCCACTGAATCTGATTGATTGATTGATTGATTGATTGATTGATTGCTTCTGTGGACAGGTGTCTTTTATACAGGTAACAAACTGAGATTTGGAGCATTCCCTTTAAGAGAGTGCTCCTAATCTCAGCTCCTTACCTGTATAAAAGACACCTGGGAGCCAGAAATCTTGCTGATTGGTAGGGGATCAAATACTTATTTGACTCATTAAAATGCAAATCAATTTATAACTTCTCTCACTGTTCAAATAAACCTACCATTAAAATTATAGACTGATCATTTCTTTGTCAGTGGGCAAACGTACAAAATCAGCAGGGGATCAAATAACCCCCCCGCCCCTTGTACTTGGTACTTGGAGTAGAAAACCAGTCCATAAGGCTCAATTTGTCTAAATTGAGATTTATGTATAATCTGAAAGCTGAATAAATAAGCCATCCATTGATGTATGGTTTGTTAGGATAGGACAATATTTGGCCCAGACACAACTAAAATCTGTAAAAAAAAAATCTGTAAAATCTGGAATCTGAGGGTGCAAAAAATCTAAATATTGAGAAAATCACCTTTAAATCTGTCTAAATGACATCCTTAGCAATGCATATCGCTAATCAGAAATTAAGTTTTGATATATTTATGGTAGGAAATTTACAAAATATCTTCATGGAACATGATCTTTACTTAATATCCTAATGATTTTTGGCATAAAAAAATTTCAATAATTTTGACCATACATTTGACCATAATATTTGTATTTTACTGTATTTTTAATCAATTAAATGCATCCGAAGAGTCATAACCAAGCATAAGAAGATCTTACCGACACCAAATGTTCAAAAAGTAGTGTACTTTATGTACTTTACAGCAAAAAAAATTTAAACTTTTTTTAATTCAAAGTAATACAGTAGGTATTCACTTTTTGTGTTTTTTTTGTTATATTAAAGTCACATTAAAAGCGTCTTGGAAACGTCCTTTTTCCTTTTTTTGGGGATGCTTTTTTTCTTCTCCTTCTTTTCCCCCCTGACTTTAAATCTTAAAATATAACAGTTCATCATAATATTATTATTATTATTATTTAAACAGAGTTAAACAAATAATTATTAACAATTTCAGTGTTTATACATGAATGTAAAAATGGTTTAAATTTGGTTTGAAATTTTGTTCAGCTTGGATGTCACTTTAACCAATAATTTTGTCCTTAATAAAATTAGTATAATTTTTTCACCAGAAAGAAAATAGAGACTACGAGTTTCTAATGAAGAGTTTGATATGATATACGAGATGTGATATGTGAAGAAAGCAAAGAAAAATCAAGGTAAATATAATCCATGAACATTTTAATGAGGACAAATTTCTTTTGGCCCATAATTAAGGAAACACCCCTGTATATGTAACCTTGCACAATTGTCACATCGATCTACATTTTAATTTGTAATTCTTCATGTGATGGTGTCGGTGTGCTTGAGCAGGTGTGTGAGCAGTGTCTTGTCTTAAATATAGACAATGTGCATTAGAATAATAAAGACTTGTGCGATAGGCCAGCTGCTAATTAAAATAAGGACCCAGATGCACCGTCTCTCATTTAGAGGTCACTGTTCATGTCTGCTGCTCATTCTCTCCCAATCTCTCTCTCTGGGCTCCAGGAGGTTTGAGGTGTCTTTAATTAGCTAACAATGAGCTGTGAATCTCAATTACTGTACGCTCCACAAGGTCAGAGCTCAGAGCGACTTACTGACGAAGGGCGGCGTATATCTGAACCTCACAACATCTGTGGAACCAATTCGGCTTTTGGACAATTGAAATGAAATGGGTTTTTCAATGAAATTACTTTTAATTTATCAGATTACCTGGAAAAGCATAGACGTTAGCATTGTGCTCCGTGTGATTTCCTGTTGTAGACAGCATAGTCGTGTTGTTATCAACAGTGAAGGACTGATATATTGGACTCAAAAGTCCCCACTCACATTTTTTTTTTTTTTTGATAAAATACAGAGTGGTTTTTAATAGCTTGACTCTCTCTCACGCTTTCCACCGAGAGGAATGTGACCTCGCAGTTAGCGGGTTGTGAATCATGGGAGGAATTGAAACTTTCTCGGGCAGGAGCGAAAAAACAGGTGGAATGAGAGGATGAGAGACAGCCGATAAATTAAAGGCTCTGAGAGGCAGTGCATTAGGAAAGGGGGCAGCCAGGGGCTCTTGGGATCTGATAGGGGTCATAAGGTCATAAGTCTGCTCAGGAAAGAACTTGCAGAGTTAAAAGCAGATCAGGGAGTCCTTTGAAGGAGATTTTGCTTTCTTTTATGGTCCCTAGGTGCCCTCATATTGGCACACATATGGACACAAATATTGAGTGTACACACATGCACACTGCTGTAAAATACACTGCGACTCAGTCAGGCACCTTTTCCTGGGGTCATCCGTACGGGAGGGAAGTGCTCCTCAGAGATTGCTTTGTTAAACACATGTTGGTGGTATGTTACATCATGATTTTGTTATTTGCTGCTTTAATAGGTTTCTTAGATGTTGTTAAAGGAACACTCCACTATTTTTGAAAATAGGCTCATTTTCCAGCTCCCCAAGAGTTAAACAGTTGAGTTTTACTGTTTTCGAATCCATTCAGCCGATTTCCAGGTCTGGCGGTAGCACTTTTAGCATAGCTTAGCATAGATCATTGAATCGGATTAGACCGTTAGCATCTCGCTCAAAAATGACCAAAGAGTTTCGATAATAATCAAGGAACTTTGCTGCCGTACCATGGGTGCAGCAGGCGCAATGATATTACGCAGCGTCTCTCACAAATGTCTCCATGGTTGCAAGGTACGCTCCCTGTGCAAGCAGCGCTGTGTAATATCATTGCACAGTGGAGTGTTCCTTAAAAATAGTGGAGTGTTCCTTTAACTGATCAGCTTTATCAATCATACTTTGACATAAAATATGAACACTGGCTTATGAAAGTTGATGCATTTTCATATGACAACTCCTTTTTCTCATTGGGATTTTTATGTCATTGATTATATTATCACATTCATTAATTTATTTGAATAAATTAAGTATTTACCGTGATACAATTGCATTTTTATATACATAACACGTCATGATTTGTAATATTCTTTTCATATTCTTTTACATATGTTAGCTTTTAGCTTTCTAATAAGGCATTAGCTTCAAATGTGAAGTTCAAAAGAACGGGATATATATATATATATATATATATATATATATATATATATATATATATATATATATATATATATATATATATCATAAATAAGTGGTAACAAAATAATGTAAAATATCAAAGATAAATATCCCTGATTCGTAAAATATGTATTCGTAAAATATAACAAAAAAAAGGTGTTTGTTGTGAATATATTGATTATAAAATAATTAAAGAAAAAAAAAGAAATAAAAGCAATTTAGAAATATAATTAAAGCTGCAGTCCATAAGTTTTGCCTCTTTTTTCGCCATCTATGTTTGAAGACAGTCAGTCTCTGCGCCGGTGTGGATATTTACTGTACTTCGCAATCACAGATTAGTCTACGTCTTGGAATATATGACCCAAATAAGAATTTTCACCGGATATTGTCATCTGAACAAGTAAGTTACAAGTCAGTCATGTTTGTTCTGACCAACTGAGGAAAAAAGCATTACCATAAATCGTGCTACCAATGATGATTTTATCTAAAGATCGGTCAGCTCATTTCACATCAAATCATTATTATTGTTATATTTTATTCTCAAATGAACAACATCAGCATTGCATCACTATGAGTATAGTGTGTATTATTTCAATTTCTGTACGGTCTAATATCTAATTGTCATACCATTCGAATTTCATATTAAGAAATTCTTATAACCCAAAAAGCAAACTATGCTCCCTTCGAACTGGTTTACTTTAAAATACAAATTTTGTGTAAACTCAGGCTATCTGTAATCAGAAGCACATTTAAAACTGGAAAATAATTTTTTTTCATTTCATTCACGTTTCATAAACACAATACTTTCTGGATTCCAATCCATCATCAAAATGATACATTTAATTATAAATGAGCCGCCACCTGCAGGATCCTCACATGCGATAGCCTACTAGCCGGGACAACTTCTTTATGTTTACAGACGTGACGTTATGACGCAGTGCCATGCTCAAATTAACTGTACCACTCAAATTATTATAAGCTAACCGTTGTGAATCAGGCTAAAGTAAGGCAAAAGTTTTGAACACTGGCTGGTTATGTACTTGCTCAAATATCGATTTCGGATCATTTTTAACCAAAAAAAAGTTACGGACTGCAGCTTTAAGAAAGTAGTTTTTGTGCCGTTTTCTATCATGGTGCAGACCAGTGTTGTTTTAGTATAATTCAGACACTCTTATAGTTTTTATTAATATTCTGAATCAGTTTTATATTATGTTTTCATTTTAATTTTTATTAATGTTTTGGTAGTTTTATGCATGTATGTGTGTCTGTCCATAGTTTTTATTCTTTTTTTCAGTTTTAGTTATTTAGTACAAGTTAAACTAACTTAAAATGTTCAGCTAAAACTAGCTGAAATACGTTTTTCATATTTAACTGAATTTCAGTTAGCTATAATAACCCTGGTATAGACTTGCCAATTGTCTTTTAATTTTCTTTTTTTTATCAAATATAAAACACACAAAACAAACAAACAAACAAACAAAAAAAAAATAACTGGACATAATGTGGACCATACAGGGTTAACGTTACTTGACTGATTTGCTACATCTCTGACACTAGGGGCAGTACAGTTTTTACTTCAGGGTTTAAAGGTGAAGTATAAACAGTAATCTTACAATACTCACCAAATACTGGGGTCAAAATGTAGATTAACATGAGCATCACTCTATGGTTCAGAATTTGGCGAGATTGTTGTTGGCATTCTTTGCAGATACTTCCTTTCCAACAGGTAAGCCTGGCTAGGCCACACTAACATTAGCTTGTTTTAGAGACTGAGAAGGTGTTCAAAAGAGTTACAGCTTTCCAGACCTCAGAAATATAGTTGTCTCTACAAGCCAAGTCATATTAGAGAAAGAATTCCACCATTGTGTCTCTGAAATTGTAATTGTTAATAATTTGTTATTGTCATCATGTGGAATCCCCTGTCATATTCCTTCTAGATCACTGGACGGTCCCGCATAATTAGATGCTCTGATGTGTAGTTTCAGGACACTAGGCCTTTTATGTACTGTATAATTCTGAGCACACGCCTAAATATGCTTCAGGAATGGAGCCGTGCCGTTTTTACGAGCACCAGCCAGAGCAACAATTGGCCACAATAAGGAACGGACAGGCATGACTGCCATTTATGTTCAACTTTATGGCAGAAAAGACTTCAGATGGTTTGAGTCTCTTCACGTTCTGTGATGTCATAATGAAGTGCAAATTGACATGAAGTACCGATTATGGTTTCCAAAGAGGAAGCTTTTTCATATTGGGAATATTTGTCTGTGAGTGGAAAAAAACCTCAATGGCTTTGCAGAAGCACGAGACGTGTCTGAAACGAACACGAAAGGTTCATCAAATGTACGTTTTATATTCACAAAGAACGTAAAACTGCTTGGAAGGCAGTTTCCCGAGCGCTGTGATGGACAGCTTATTTTGGCGTGGTGAGATGGTGCAGATATAAGGAAATGAATGGCACATCCGTTCGGCTCCTAATGCGGCTGATGAAGACAGACGCTTCACGGACACTCTGATTCTAATTAACATGCTAATTGGAAATTCGAAGACAAACAATGGGAGGTGTGCAAGTTACTTTTTGCTGTGGCCTCTCTTTTGTGCTGTTCTAGAGCGAGAGACAGGCGGAAATAAAGCTTTTGTTTTGGCCCGTTTCTAATGCAGTGGGTTGAGTGTTGAAATCGTGGCTGTCGACTGGAGACAGATTTAAATAATTGCGAGACAATTTAAGAAATAAATGGAAGAAGGTTATCAGAGTGAACATCTGACACTAAACATAATGAGTTAGCATTTGCAGTAACGTTTTATATTTTTCTGAGCTTGCATGATGGGTCAGTAGGTGAATGTTTAAATTGTACTGTAGTTTCTATCAGTGATTGGTTTAGTGGAAGTAATTAATTGGCATATTTTGGGAATGAACATTGTAATATTATAGACTTTTAAATGTGAGAGAAATTTTGAGTGACGAATTGCTTTCCACCACATATATTCTCATGTCGGCCTCTGTCTTTTATTTTCTTTTAGTTTATTATTATGTTGTTATTT
The DNA here is from genome assembly GCA_036784905.1 of Acrossocheilus fasciatus. NCBI lineage: Eukaryota > Metazoa > Chordata > Actinopteri > Cypriniformes > Cyprinidae > Acrossocheilus > Acrossocheilus fasciatus. The sequence continues at coordinate 24,851,128 of CM071952.1, read as the reverse complement.
TGCATTATTTTATTTTCTTTTCTTTTTTATCTTTATTTTATTTTTGTCTTAATATGAAATGTATGTACATGTTTCATTAGTTACATTTTCTTTTCTTTTCTTTTTAGGATGAGGTGTATACATAAGTGTTACATACTACTTTCTTTCTTTCTTTTTCTTTCTTTCTTGACAGTTGCCAGTAATGTTCAAATGCAGATCAGATCAGTTCTACAGTGTCAGGCCAGCACTGAACACATTAGTGATGGCTGTTGACCATTAGGACACTCTTCTTTCATCTGTTGTCTTCAGCCATATGAAAGTAGCAAAAATGTTGCCAGTGTCATTTTTGATTTGTGTTTCAGCAGATTTAGCATGCTAAAAAGTCATAATGCATTTTAGACCCCATCGCGACCATGACCGGTGCTTCCAGATTTTGTTTTGAGAGCTGTGCTTAATACAAAATAGAAAGAAGCCAAGGGAAGGAGGGAAAGAAGCCTCTTCTTCTCCTCTGCTCAATATGTTGGGTTCTGCAGATGGTACCAGAGTCGAGCCAATCACATTTCTGGGTACATAACAGACACCAATAAATAGAGGTGTTGGTTTGTTTTATTTATTTACTGACCACACACACACACACACACACACACACACACACACACACACACACACACACACACACACACACACACACACACACACACACACACACACACACACACACACACACACACACACACACACACACACACACACACACACACAAATGGTATTATGTAATATTAAAACAGAAATAAATGGATCACAAATGTTATTCTATTTATTATATATATATATATATATATATATATATATATATATATATATATATATATATATATAATATATTTATATTCTGTCTTTATAATATACTTTATTTATATTTATTTTTTTGCATTTTTGTTTTAGGATTAAATGTACATTTATCATTTACAGTTTTTAATTTTATTAAATAAATAAATAAAAATAAAGTATATTATAAAGACAGAATATAAATATATATATATATATATATATATATATATATATATATATATATATGTATATGTATTTTATTATGATGAAATGTATGTACATTTTTCATTAGTTACATTTTCTTTATTACAAATGAGTTCATTAGTTACATTTTCTTTATTAAAACTTTATTCCAGGTATAGCAAAATATTATAAAAAATAAAAATAAATAATAATAATAGCTGCAAAAATATAGCTATAAAATATTTATAATTTAACTCAATGACAGCTATAAATCCATAAACACAATTTTACTGGAAAATGATGGAATGCAGATTTTTAAACCCATTGTAGCTTTTTCAAATGTATCACAAATAATTTGTGTATTTATGTAATTTCTGTTAGCCAGTGAGATTGTCCTCTGTGTGTACTTTGTGTGAATCTGAGGTCTGTGGGTGAGTGTTGAATTACAGTAGAGCCCAAGTTAACATCTGTTTTGCGATGACACCATTACTCATACTGGAACCGTCAAGGACCCATAATACTGTTATTGTGTGAAACCAGGGATATGAAGAAGTGTGTTTTGTAATCATACACAGGTGAAAAGAGGTCTCCATAACCTGAAGGATCACATCACATCGTATTGCATCCTGCACGTCAGCTAAAGAACTGACAGCCATGTGGAACACCTTTTTTCTAATGTTTTCTAATGAGATGCGTCTCATTCTGATGAAATATTTCAATTTGTTTTATGACCTGTAATTATGCTGTCACCAGTCATCAGTCCCTTCAGCAAAGACTCAAGTGAAAACAAGTTCAGGTTTGATGATGTGATGGGCTTGAAGAGTGCGATGACAAAAGAGGCTTTTGAAAATACATCATTGTTTTTCTTGCTGCAAGACAATAAGCTTGCATATTAAAAATTTTCCCAGAGTTTTGACAGATAATATGATGAGTGAAAAAGCACAATACTGCATAACTTTAATCCAGCCTGACGTGTCAACTTCATATTTCATTTTTAGGCTGCATTATAGACGGAAAAGTACAACTTCAGCCACATCAGGTTTATCCAGGAACTGCAAATCATTCATAACTCTTGGAAATGCGCTTTTAGGTCTATAATCACATCATGGGATATTAAATACTTGTGAGTAGGCTGCAATCCCACAAAAGCTCCTCAAATTCCCATGGAATAGAATAGTGTTAATTTTTTTAATATTTTGGCTTTGTTTTTACTGTGTTGCTGAAAATTTATATGCAATAATAATTTTGGATTTGATGTTCATTAATTTATTTTATTTTATTTCATTTTTTTTTTCTTTTTGTATTAAGAAATGGATGTACATTTTTTTCATTGAGTTACATTTTATTTATTGAAAAATGGCAGTATTTATATTATAAAATATATTATTAAGACTGACAAATAGGCTACATGTATTTTCAGTGGCCAGAATTTAATTTAATTTAATTTTTTTTTTTTATGACAATAAGTTTGCATTTAAAAACATTTTTTTCCAGAGCTTTGACATAATATAAAGACTGAAAAACTTCTGTACGGCCCGGCAGGTAAACATTATATTTCATTTTTAAGCTATATTGTGAACAGTAAAGTACTAAGTTGCAGCTTCAGCAGCATCAGGTTTAAATGGGAATTACAGATCATTTATAACTCTTATAAATGCACTTTAAGGTCTGTAATAAATCAGGTCATCATGGGATATTAAATACTTGTGAGCAGACCGCAATCTCACAAAAAAACTCCTTCAGAAGTTCTGCACATCCACATCACTCCTATTCGTCTTTTGTCTAGTTTTATTGTGTCGCTGAAAGGTTATATGCAATAATATTTTAAAAGCTGTAAATTTTAGGTTTGATGTTGATGAAATTGTTAATCGTAATTGATATCATTTATATAATTTGTTTTTATAAATCACAATCTGGGCTTTCCTGTTCACCCACAAACGCCTTCCATCATCCACTGCCCGAGAGCATAAAGCATTTATGCAGTGTTGATATACTGTGAATTCTTTACAAAGTAAATCTTTCAGTAGGAATTACGCCCACTCTATCCCACAGTCCCCTCAGGTTAAAGATGGCAATTCCATTTAACAGCGTCATTCTCCTTCAGCCAAGATCTGTAAGCGAGGAGCTTGAGCTCTGAGACGTTATTTCCTGGTATGTCGATAATACAGAGCAGTGTTTTAGGTGCTGTTTAGGGTCTTTTCTCAGGTTTAATTGCTCTAGAAGGGGATGCAAATTGTGCTGTCGTTCTGTGGTGTCAGTGAAATGCGTATAGTTGCGCATGTTTGTGCATGTAAGCGTGTATGAAAGTCTGCGCGTGTGAATGTTTGTTTGTGAGCCTGGAAAAGGCAGATAGGCTCTTGATGTTTGTTCAGCTTGCCTGACTCTGGATCAGACGGCTGGTGAACTGTGACCAAAGCTTTCAGCTGAAAAATCACACTCTAATTATTCTTCAATTGTAACTGAACTGCTCAGATAGATCTCATTTTTCATCTGAGTGAATAATTGAAAGAATTTCAGTATTCATTCTGTTTTAATAACGTGACCATTTGCAATTCACAATTGACTGTTCAGGGGTAGTTTATATTTTTTTTAAAAAAATATATATTATTTTCTTCCACAAGAAACTAATTCCTGAACTCTTTCAGTTAGAATGCCTCTATAACATTTCAGGGTAAGTGAGGTTAGTGCTTACAGTATAAGGCACATTTATTTCACTTTCTCCTTCTTTGTCTCTCACACATGCTAATACGTCCAAGAATGTATCATCATCAAGTAGAGATTCTTTCAGAATGAAACCTCGAGTCTTTTGCCCACAACAAAGTGTGGCGGTGGTTGAAGATGGATGCGATTCAGACATGAACATGCGGTGGAATAATGCCGCTTCAAAGCCTGGAGCTCTGGTGAATTAGCAGAGGTTCTGTCACACTCTTAATAAATCTAGAAGAATTCCCCTGCTATTGTCATGTTGGCACTTTGCTAATGATGGCAGTGACTGTAAGGCTGGAAGAAGCTCAGTGAAAAGCTTTTTCTAACAGACATTGTCTTTGAAGAACCATGACCTTGAAGGAATGTACCCTGGATCTCAGACTTCGTTTTCAGAATGGATGTCTTTGTATGAGTTTTCTTTAAGGTGCAAATAATTATTAACACTACCATTTTTTTTAAATAATTTTGAAAGAAGAACCAAGGCTGCATCTATTTGAACCAAAAAAAAAATACAGCAAAAACAGTAATATTGCAAAACAATTGAAAATTACTTTTTAAGTTTTCTATTTGAATATATTTTAAAATGTAGTTTATTCCTGTGATGCAACGCTGAATTTTCAGCATCAGTACTCATGAAACATTTCAGATTTTTATAAAGATACAGACAGTTGTGTGGCTTAATATTTTTGTGGAAATTATGATTTTTATTTTTTTGTTGTTGCCAAGATTCTTTGATGAATAGAAAGAACAGTGCTTATTTGAAATAATTTGCAAAAGTGTAAAAAGTCTTTACAGTCGCTTTTGATAACTGTAATGTGTCCTTTCTTAAAAATATTCATTTATTGAGAAAAAAAAATAGATAAAAATCTGACAATGCAAAAATGAAAGAAATATTGAAAGTTCACAAAGTTACTCTTTTAAACTTCAAATGCACTTCAACTTCCACCCTTTGACCTTTTCGTCACCTTTTATTCATATTACAGTAGGACAACAAAGGATGGCATTGGTTTGTATCAAAAACTTGATTTGAACTTGAACCGCCAACATGAGCACCAAGGCTCAATGTGTCATTTTAGTGACTCCAAAATGGCTTCTAAGTACACAATTACCTTCAGAGAGCAAAAATGTCCTCATAAAATTGAAGAAGAGCTCAGAGTAAAACCTTGCAAAGCGTGTCCGTCAGATTGAAGGTGGCTTGTCCTTGTGGAGAGCTTCATCATTAATCATGGCTGTAACTCTGGGCTTTTATAACGCTGCATTCAGCAGCTGTGCCCTTTCACCACGGTCTTCAGACCCTGAAGTGGCTTTCATTTACTCGCCACAGAAGAGCTTATTGTGCCGAGCGCTTTAACCTCTGTGGCCTGAGCGATGCCCATCATGTGCTCTGTTTAGCTGCGTGAGACCTCGCCAGCTGTTCTGGCTTTCACAGGCCTGCCGCGATTTTGACGTAGATTGATAGGATTATTCCTAGAGCACTTGAACACGCTATGACCGCCATGACTCAGTGAGCCACAAGCATTCGCACCGGTGCTAATCAGATGTTCTCCTTGTAGAATTCCTGCTTGTTTTTGGACAGCGGTTGCTGGATGTGCTTCAGGTCAGCTTGTCAGCAGATGATTGGACTTGTTTGTTTGGCGTTCGCATTCTTGGTTGAGTATGTGAACAAGCGCATGCATAATCATATATCCGACCACATCTCTCAAAATAAACGAGGTTGGGAAGCCTCTCAAAGCTGGTCTGTCTTATTTTATTGATTTATTATCAGATGAACAGTTTTAACTTTGTATTAAACTAAATGGAGAGTGAATGACATTGATTTATGGCATTGACTGCCATTAAACTGCCATTTGAATAATATGCTTGGCTTTTACGACACTCAACTGGAAGACCGATTCAAGTGGATATTGCAGTTCAATTTGAACTACTTCATATTCAGATTAGTAAGATTTTGTACTTTTTCAACTATTTACTGACATTTATGATATTCCATGATTTCATTTTTTTTTCATTTTTAATAATTTATTATTTGAATTTGTAATTTTTTTAAATTGAATTTTTTATTTTGAATTTTTTGATTTTGATCTTATTGTGATTGGTTGTTGTTTGAATGATAATATAAGCACACATTTGCTTTTTTTAATGTAGGGTCCTATGACACGATGCAGTTAAACCTGGATGGAATCGTGGAATCCAGTCATAAAAATGATATTTATTGTAAAATGCTGAATATCACGTACCATTTAATTTGAGTAAAGCTATCGTCATATCATATACATACAATAACTTAAAGGTCCTCATGGCAACCTGTCAAAACAAAAGTTTGGTTTAATTGAAATACACAAGACATTAGAGAATTAAAAAAAAAAATAATAATAAGGCTAGCATAGAATTTGGTAAAAAAACAAAACATGAGAAAAAAATAAAACATTTCTAAGGTGCTAAAATTATTATTCTTTTGTTAAACTTTTAATAAATTCATTTTAAATTGTATAAGTTTCATGATTTTAATTTAGACATGCTGTTTGATTAATAACATTTAATTTACATACTTTGTAGGACAGAAAAATCACAAAATAGATTTTTTTTTTAATTGTCTCATTTCTTTCGCTTATACAGCAAAGAGATTAAGCGGAGAACAAGTGGAAACTTCTTGTTTTAGGTTCCTGCTCCAGATTTTTTTTCCTACAAAGAAAGATTTGTCATGAAAGCACAGTTTGAAATCAAAAGTTTCCTGCGTTTTGTTCATTTTTTGTAATTTTCGTCTTATTTCAAACTTTAATCCAATTTGCTAAGATAGCAAAGATCAAGATTGAACTCAAATCTTTACATTTTCTTCAAGTTTATGCTTTTTTACATTAGTTGTACAGCTCTACAATACACTGTTATTGTATGTAAATTGTTTCTATTCATACTTCTCCTAAGAAGCCTTAGGAGAAACATCTGAGAAATGTGAGACTTTCATCGATGTTGAAACATCACTAAAACTTAACTAAGAATTACATTAAGTCTCATATAGGCTATAAAAGAGTAGGAAAATGTGGGCCAATTCTAACAACCTCAAGAGCACTATAGATATGTCTATGGCCTTAACTTTATTTAATATCTAGATGCCAGACGGTCTGGTTCTCCTAAGCTCTCTGAAACCACCCTCTAATTTCCCATAACCATTTCTCCCCTGTTCCCTGTCTGTACGTCCCGTACAGAAGGAAAATCTCTTCTGTAGTCTCTCATTATGATGCTTGGTTTGCTGCCCACTGTGTGGACCGCAGTGCCCTCATCTGCATAATCCCTCCCTTGGTACTTTTCAATAATTCGGGGGCTAATCAGACCCACAGAGAACCGCGGACCCTGGTGTGGTCCGGCTGGAGCCCTGATGATATTTACTGATGGTAATGCTTTGCTACCAGCAGTGCTTTTCTAAGGCTAGCATTCCTGTTATTGCTGCTTGTACTCGAGGTTAAAGATTTGAACAGATTCCTAAAACTGGTGTGTAACTTGAATGATAGTTGTTGGTGATTCTTGCCCAATTTAAATATAGATTAAAAAAATAAATAAATATACATTATTAATATATATATTTTCGGGGCAATATTATAAACCTATATATTTTATAGGTTTGAACTTAAATTCTATACCTTTGACATTTAACAAAATTGAATTTTATAGATTTTATAAAATGTTTATAAAAATATTAAAAGTTAAATGTTTGTTTATTTGCTAAAGTTTTTGGCGTTTTTAAAACACAGATTTTCTGTGCTTCGGAAAATGTAAAAATTTCAGAAATTCAAATTGTACATAAACTGCACAAGAGACACCATATTTTTATTTTTTTATACCTCTGTATTTTATATTCTATAATTATGTTTGTGTTATATTTATTGTATATTGTATATTTTTTAGGCTTCAGAACATAAAATGAAAATTCCTAAAATTAAAAATTGTGAGAAAAAAGAAACTTCAGGAGAGAAACCATATTTTTATATTTTTTATACATCTATATTTTTCTAGCTTCTTATGTGAATTGTTTGGTGACTTTGACCAATTAAAGCAAAAACAAATTGTTTTAAAAATTGTGGTCTCTTTTTTCTTTTCTTTTTTTTTCTCTCAGATTAGAGTAGTTTGCACCAGATATCTGTGGAATTATAGATTTTTGCTGGTTTTACATGGGCACTGTTGGATTGCTGCTGGCACAAGCAGCATGTGATTATTACTGCAGGTATCAAGCAATAATATTAATTTAAGATCTTAACATAATCAGAAATGGTATGTTCTCCGTGTGTGCACTTCCTCTTTCATGTAGACCAGCAACTGTGTCCATCCACACAATCGTTCAACATAATCTTTGGTAATTTGCAGTCTGGTTGCAGTGTTCACATATTTCTTTCTCTCTGCACGTATTCATTTGTGTCCAGTTAAGTTCATTCGTGTGACTTAATTAAACCCCTTTCATAAATCAGGGCTTTAAGCTGAACTAAAAATGAGAAATTGCTATCAAAAAAGAGGTGTGTTAAAGTGTACTGATTAACACGGTAACTCATTTTCTTTATAATTGCCTTGCCCTCTCCTGCCTTAAAAAATAATTAACAGACGGGTGGCAGACTCAACAAATGGCCTTGATTTTTAAAGCCATTAAGAAGAACGAATCCAATTGTTGTTGTTGTGTTTATGTGGGTTGTCTGGGTCCACTGTTATTGAGCTAGTACATCACCTTCTCCTTAAATCAATAAAGCCAGAAAACGAGAAAGCAGGGTGTGTGTCTGAAAATGAGCGGACAGCCGGGGCTTTGGGGTGGATGGGGAACATCCTTCTAATGTGCCCATGTAGACGTGTCAGCTAGTCGCATAAGGTTTGGTTTAATTAGCCATCAGGGGAGGCAGGGCGTTTTGGATTGGTTTGTGTGGATCAGGGCCATTTGAATCTGAGGGAGCACCAGGTTTTTGTTTGTGTGTCCTCCAGGGCATCTGGGCACACCACCTGTTAATGAATCATGAAGTATTCTCTCCAAACCCACCATAAAGCCATATTCTACAGTAGCCAGTTTTGGAGCTAGACAAGGTTTCCTTGTCTACACTGATTCTCCTTCAGGATATACAATGTTTGTTCTTTTTTTTTGGAAATATGTTTGAGCTTTCTATTTTCCAAAATATTTGATGTATAGATGTTTAAGCATAGAAATTTGTGTGTAGTTGTCATGTAGAATTTTGTGGATTTTTTTTTCTTTTTCAGTTCTTTGGAATTCTGTGAGTTGTGCTAATTCTGTGTAGAGGTCACATATTGAGTAAAAGCTTTTAATGTGTCTATGCTTGTAGACCTGGTATTAAAACCTTATTGATTAATTAATTTGCATTACAAAGAACTTGGGTTTTGGGGTTTGAACAGAAAAGTCAATATGGTGTCTATTCACAAACAGACAGACTCAAGTAAATGTGTGAGTACTATTTGTTTGCATGCTTGATGTTAAATGTTCATGAACTGTCCTCTAACAATGCTAAAAGTGCAAAAATGTTGTATTTTGACTGCTTGAATGCTTCCAACACAAGCTAGCCAACAGTCTCATGACGGTCACGACCTTGAGATCCTGTGAACGTACTCAGCGAGGTGTTTGTTGAGATTCTGCCATCTCAGCATATAGCAGGCTAAAAGTGTCATTTCATTAAATGCATCAAGAGAAGTGCTAGCTACTGTGGCCCAAGTCATAAAAATTCTCCTGAAAATCATTCAGACACTCAATTATGACTTTGAAATGTTGAAGGATTAGCATTATTTGTTAGTGAGGTTTAGCGACAGGGTGAGCGAAAGGACAGACAGTGGTCACACTTCCCCGAGCTCTAAGTGCTCTCCAATGACTTCCTTTTGTTTTGCCTGTCTGCAGTTTTATCTCCGTAAATGATGCCAATCTTCATTCACGGCCATGACGGTCTTGACAGGATGCTTCCCAGTCATCTGGCCCATTCTGACCCTCTTTATATTAAACAGGCCCCTTCACCTCCCCTCATCCCAAATTAACCCCCTGTCAGTGCCCAACAATGGAAGTGGGCATGGCTCCAGTCTGATTTATCCCACACTTCGCCATGATGGGGGCATCTGCCACACCCCCTGCCCGGTCCTCCCTTTCTAAACCAGGCGTAGAGGAGGGCTGTCAGTCCATCTTCCAGAAAAGCGACATGCGCTGATTGGGGAATTAGTTTAGTCAATGACTGTATACAGATCTAAATAGGGTGTGTGTCAGTGACTTTGTGTGCACTTGCAGTTGGGTCGTCCTAGTTCTCCCCATGCGCTGCAAGAGGACACACATCGCCACTCCTCAGACATACACATAGACGTTCAGGGCTAACTGCACCTCTTTAGGCCTGTGAAGAGAAGGAAAACGCCATATTTAGGACTTGCGCTCTTGGGATTCTCCAATGGATTAATGGCTAACAATTGAGTAACACCTTGGAGCGTCTATATATTTGTTTTGGGGAAGTTTGAAGTGCTTTCTTGACTTGATAATGCAGTTTGGAGGTTGCAACTGCAGACCTTTCAAAAGTCACTGTCTGCAGAGCCTCGTACTGCTCGTCTGTTGGTACCAAGGATACTTGGGCGCTACCGTGTCGCCGTTGGCCAAATACTCTTTGCTCGAGGACTTAGAGTCTGTGTTACTTCCAACAGACACGGGGACTCAGGAGGGGACTAGCAATAGGGCCACAGAGGCCCCCACTGCAGAACACGATGACGACAACTCTCTGGGCTACACAGGTACTGCTTCTTATTTCTTACCTAAAATGCTGCTTTATATTCACCCTAGAAGGGCTTCTCTCAAATATCTTATTCTAATAACATGTTTGCTTTATTGTGGGTGCCGTTTCATCTCTTCCGTGAACTTTTGACTTTTTTGTAAGATATTTATTGGTGCCTAGGTGAGAACATGAAGTTTTAATGTAGATATGACCCGTTTCAGATCCAATCATTGCAGGTCCTTCTGTAGAGTCTCTTATTCCGCCTGGATTTCCATGGACTTTGCATAACCTTCACCTTAAGTCTGTTGGTGCATCTGTATTGAGCGAGGTTTTCCCATTCATAAACCATTTCTATTCTTTACGAATGTTGCTTAAGTCAAGCTGTGGAAATTGAACACCCTTTCTATGTTACTTTTGGGAGATAAGCCTAGAACGTTCTGACGCTTGTGACATGAAGGAGCAGTGTCAGCCAGAACCTCAATTTCCAGATTAAATGCACTCAGATGAGATGAGTCAATCGGTGAGAGAAGATCCCTGACCCTTTTTGCTTAAGTGGAAATAGAGTTCACCTTCTAGGGGCCCGGGGGGGCCAGAGCGGAGAGTCTCCTGCAGTGAGTGTGGTGTTATGTTTGGATAAAGCTTGCTAACATTCTGACCTTCACTGGAGAAACAAGTCGATAAGTGAAAAGGCGGCTTTAGCTACGTGGGTGATCCAGTGGAAGATGAGAATAGCTGGTATAAAGCGTAGAGAATGACACTACAGCCTCAAGAGAGCACTCTGTTTCACAATCTCACAAGGACAGAGATATAGCACAGATGATACTTATTGCCTGCCTGACTTTTTGTTGTGGACATTTTTTTTTAATATCTTTTAGTTCTTACACTGAATTAGTCTTTCCAATTCATAATGCAGTTGTAGAGCTAGAGCATTATAATGTTAAGTGCTGTCAGCAAACATAGCAAACTCTTCAGTTACTTTTAAAACATTTATAAACATTTACAGGGCTCTTTGTAGATATTACTGTAGCTCTGTATTAGAATCTGCCTTAGTCTCATGCTAACCAAGACTGCATGTATTTGATCAAACACAATGACATTGTGGAATATTATTGCAATTTTAAATGACAGACATACGCTTAATTTTTTTTTTTTCTGTGACGGCAAAGCTTAATTTTCAGCATCATTATTCAGCGCCACATGATCCTTCAGAAATCATTCTAATATTATGATTTGGTGCAGAAACCTTTCTTATTATCAATGTTGAAAACAGTTGAAAACTTTTTTGTGGAAACAATGCTTTTTTTCAGGATTCTTTGATGAATTGAAAGTTCAAAAACATCATTTTTTAATGCATCCTTGGTGAATAAAAAGTTTCAGTCCCACTTTATATTACGTGGCCTTAACTACTGTGTACTTACATTTGAATTAATCATTTGGTACAATGCACTTATTGTGTACATACATGTTTTTACATTGTACTTATATTTTAAAAATACATATATGTAATTACATCTGTAATTAATTTCTGTAATTACATTTATAATTACACAGTTGACTCACTCCTTAACACTTTCACCCACCCTTAAATCTACCCAGACCACCAAACCTGTCCCTAACCTTACCCGTATCACACCTCAATAGCAGCAATAGTGTTTTGCAATACAGTATGAACACAATAAGTACATTGTACTTATTTTTTTGATGTATGTACATAATAGTTAAGGCCACCTAATATAAAGTGTGACCAAAGATTCTTTCAAAAAGGAAAAAAAAAAAGATTACATTAATTACACATGTAATGTGTTCAATACTAGATCTGTAATAGTTTAAAATAGTTTATCTGCTATCCATTTATGCTATATAGTTATATATTTGTATGCTATTTATAAGTACTGCACCCCTTCTCTTGCATCGCCTTTTTTGAAGTCAGTCTTGCATCATGTTTCTGTGTACATAGAATGTTCCAGATAAGTCACTTAGGATGTTCTATGTTGTCATAGAAACTTGCCTATGTAAGTAGTATGGAACAAGGCAGTTGAAGGGGGTTTTCAACAGAGCTGTATTCTTTGTAGACTACTTTTGTGCAAAGGATGGCCATGTAGTTCTGTCTCAAAAGCCCTTAGCCCCAAAAATGAGCATCAAAGATGCATCATGTTGGCTTCATTTTGTATAACTGTTTGTGAAGGCAAACAGATCTCTTGTAAGAGCACTGACATGCTGTTTATTCCAACTCTTTGGAAAAGAGACTGCAGGGAAGTACGAAAATTGAAGGTCAACACAGGAAATGTTTGTCCAGCCATCTTTGGCATTTCAAATATATGCCATGAAAGCTTTCTGTACCTCTTACCCTTATCGAAGATTGAATCTTGGAAATAGAATGAAAAGCACATTTCATCCGTTTGTGATATGTAGTCTTCATGCATCTTTTTAAAACTTGTCTGTGGTGGTTCCAAATGCACCTGGTTGTCTGGACGTGACAGTCTGAGACTGGATTAGTCCCGTCCCCTGTGCATCCTCATTATGGGGTTCTGCTCAGGCCTAGAGTCCTGACCTTGAAGGCCCCACAATCATTAGTATGACCGCCTTCCTAATGCCTTGTATTATTAGGGCCATGGTTTCTGCCTCAGGGATGTGCAAATGCAAATCTCCCTCACGTTTGGGGTTAAATTTTTCCACCCCTCGTGGAACACAAGCACTCTTACAATGGAGCTTATCCACAAAGCATATTCCCTACAAAGCGTTCGCTTCTCCCCAGGGTGGAAAACATGGCAAATGCGGGTCCTTCCTTTAGGTCCGATCCCACTTGAGATGTAATTACCTCCACCACAGTCAACCAGAGGGTTTTCTCCACAAGAGGAGAGGATGTGGGCACTTCTTATATTCGTTTTTCCCCATCCAATCTCTTTTCATCACAAATCCTGGAGCTTAACTCGCCCCATGTCCCAGGAAATAGGGCCATCAGGCTAAACTCTCAATGCTGAACCAGGCTAATTCTGTCAAGAGCGACTGGAGTGCTGTGGAGAATGAAAGGAGAGGACTGGTTGGAGATAAGAAGCTGGTGGGGTTGAGGTTCTCATTATTCTGCAACACGTCTGTTTGGCACGGGATAAAGAATTTAAATTTGTTTATTATTGCAGCTGAGATTAGTATGGGTGAAGGAATACAAAATTGTCTCGTCGTTTCCAAGTGCTAGCTAAGCGCCATTTGGTATACAAAATTAAATGGCTTTCAAAAGTCGTTTTTAAGCTTGAGTCGTAAGTGGCATGCACTTTCCTGATGGAAAAAAGAGGAGAGGGAAAAAGAAAGTTCAACGCCCCTGTTTTTGTGTTGAGTCTGGATGTCCATATGGTCCCCTCGTGACTGTCAAATGAGTTTGCACCCAATTGGCAGATTCTGAAGAGAAAATTCTCTTGCTGGTTCCAAACCAGCATATTCAGAAATGCTGACATGTAGCTTAGAAAAATTCTGACGCTCATCCGACTAGCCATTCAGTAGCAATGCTATATTTAAAATGCAATTTCCACAGAAATGACAACCTCCATCAGTTTATTTGAATACGGCAGAAAATCACCAAAAAATCCTTGAATAACTCAACAACACTACTTTAAAACTCTCCAAAACTTCCCAAACAAGGGGGTGGCTGGAGAACTTTCAGCAGTGCCAGTTGCCACAGGCGAAGTTATGAAAGTGCATCCAAACAATTGCACATTTTACATTCACACTGTATTTCTCCCACATGCTGTTTTGTCATGGAGGAGTGAATGTGTTCAGTCATCACAGGCCGGACTCTCTGCTCGCTGGGGCATGAGAGTACGCAGAGGGTGAAAGTTCTCGCTGAGTGTCATAAATCTGCATGGCACCTGCTCCCCCGCACTCCTTCGGCGTGTGTTGTGAGGTCAGTGGCACCGCATAAGCTGTACATCATATTTATAGTGCTCATCGCTGCGACCTGCGTGTTTTGGCAGCTGACGGCAGCAGGGAGACAGAAAGAACCCTTGCGGTGTTTCTGTCGGAGGAAGGACGTGCTTTTAAAAGCAGAGGACGTGAGAGAGTGAATGTAAGAAGTTCGGGAGGTTGGATGTTGGAGCATGTGGGAAGGAGAGTGAGGTGAAAAGTAACTTTTTGGGCCATTACTGCAGAGATCCGTCTCACATGTGAGTTCCAGGTGTTGGGCCATGTCAAACATGTTGTAAATCCACCCGTTTGTGGTGAAAATAAATCCACTTGAGGAAAATATACGAATTTACACATGCAGTAGCAGATGTTTTTGTACGCCAATGTGATTTGGAAAGTAAATGCTCAAAAATATGTCAGTTTTTCCGTATATCAGAGTGCATTCCTAAATCAGTCAAATCAAATTGAAGTGCAGGGTTTTCAATATATTTGTTTCTACGGTTGGGCCATTCTAACCAGTCAAAAGCCATGCTTGCTTCACTCTGTTAGAATGAATATTTTAGACTCCATTTGCGACTCAATTTTCTGGTGCTGAATTAAATGCGGCATCTTGGTCTCTTGGGTTTTTGCAAGCTGGAAAACGAATGGAGGCAACTGATGGGCATCACACCTTTGCAAAGACAAACCAAATTTTGGATGCGCAACTCTTGTGCGTTGACGTGTAATGACGTACTTCCTTCGTGCCAAAGATTGGCAGTTACTTCCACTTGTTTGTATCAAGGGTAATGTGGGAACAATCAGCAAAAGTGCCACTTGTGCTTTCTGCACAGTCATGCTTTAATCATTACATGAGGAATATCCAGTTGTCCTTGCTGCAGTGTAGTATAAAGTTCCCCAGGTTTGTTCCCGCTCTTGCTCTGCGGGGCTGCGTTAATAATTCAGCAGGACTGCTGGTGAGGGTCTTGTCCAACAGCTTGCGAGGCACCGATTGGTCGAATCCCCCGTTGTGAAGGTGGGGAGGGCACATGGAAGCCAAAGACAAAGGCACTACTTGGCTCGGTTTCTCTTAGACAGCTTCTCCTTTCATTTAAGCCTCTCCAACCAGTAAACCAATTAAGCCAATTAAGCATGAAAACACAATGCATCTTGTTCTTGCCAGTCTGCATAAAGGATGCGGAGAGAGCAGGGGGACGTGCTTCTTTCTGATGAGGCTAGTTAGAGATTGGGACAAGCTGAAAAGTCCCATAGTCATCCGAAACACCGTTGTTTCATTGTTAATGTATCTGGATCCTGTCGGCCTGTTACTCCTGGTGCACTCATGCATGGCATTGTGCAAATTAGATGTCATAGAGGTAGGCTCACTGTCAGCATATGTGAAACCACATTGCAAGTTCAATCCGGTTGTTTTACCAATTCACAGGTGAGACGCAAATTCATATTGTTGTGCTGTTTTAATTGTTTAATTGTCTAGTGTCTCTGTCTCTAGAAGAGATACTGGGTGCTAAAGGGGATTCAGCCCACGCAGGCAAGCGGAAACGCAACAGCCTGTTTACCCGCTAGCCAAGCTTTTGTGTCTCCCAATTGTGGCGTAATGCAAAGCTCTCGCGTTCTTTTGCACTTCCCTCATTTTGCCGTCTGTCTTTTTTTTTTTTGTAATGTTAGTTGTGGCAGGGTTCTGCATGGAGGGCCTCTCTGAATGGCAAAACAGAAACAGATTTGTTCAGCTCGCCCCCCAACCCATCCACCCCCATTTCTGAAAGCACAACACAGGGTTTGTAATGAATGAAGAGAATTTCCTTTTTATGCTGTTTTCGTGCAATTCTAGTCCTTCGTTCTATGTGCGCTTTCCTGTCGGATGTATTTTTGCATTCTATTTTTTGCCCGAGAAATGTATAGCTCTGTTGTGCCTCGCCTTTCTACAGCTTTTTTTCGTCCTTTAAAAGTTCTCAGCATTGATTAAAAGCATTTTTTTTGTTGTTAAACATTTTTCGGTTGATGTTTTAATGTGAATCTGTGGTTGAACCGTATCCTGGTTGCAACCCAGATGGCCCTCCACGAGACATTCTTTCCCAGTGACAACACTTGCGCTGAAGATGTCCTGAGAGATCACCCGAACCTAGCTTGGTTGTTTCTTAGCCAGGCTGACAAGTCACGGAAGTTTTCTGCTTGGAGGAATCTCTGGGAATGACAGGGTAGCACTTAGCGCCCCACAGTGTTTCCCAGCCGGTGTGGCCTCGTGTCAGAGGTCTAAGGGCAGAAGCTCAGCGACGTCCTCACAGGATTCACTCCTCATCTGAGGTCCGAACAGATTTGTCAGTGCCCGTATGGAGCTGCTCTGTGTGCATTATGGCAGACGGGCAGCTGTGTGATCTGCATTTCTGTACTTCACTCAGATGATTTGCTGTCTTTCATTATAGCTGGGTTAACACGGTGACACGGCAGATGATTTGTATCTTCCTGCCAACTTTTTTTTGATGATCGCTGAGATGATCTTTTTTCCCTTTGTCACGTTTTTTTTTTTTTTTTTTAAAGGTGACTATAAGAGTTTTTATGGGATAAGAATTTTTTTTTTCTCTAAAGACATCAACCACAGTCATCTTCCAGTGGTTTAGAATAGAAAATCTTTTAAGTATAGTAATCATTTTATGACGTGTCGTTATAAAAAGTAGGAAGCTCAATTTTGTCCTTTTGAGCATCTTATCTGTTTTCAGCACCTGGAGTGAAAAGGAAGCATCGGGATAGTATATTGAATTTTCAAATGAATTCTATAACTTTACATTAAATAAACATGATTTTGCTTTCAAGGACAACATCTGAAAGTTTTTGGCAGGAGTGGTAGAGGATAAAACAGCCAATAGACAGTTTACTATGGTCTTCCTCACACTATAAATGGACTTGCATTTATCTAAATACATATCTAAATTAGTTATTTTAAAGGGTTTCGGTTGGTTATTGCAGCATTAACAAACAAATCCTCAAATCTCGCCCAAGCTTTCCTGAATGAAATCCCAAGATGCACTACCCCCCCCCCCCCCCCCCCCCCCGCCAACACCCCCCACCCCCCCGAAGAGATAAAAATGTGACATTTTCCTCTTTCATGTTTGGAAAGCGAGCTTTTCTTCTCTCTATGGGGAGTATTGTTCTTGGAGAATGTTTTTGTTTTAGCCTGTGCTGTTTTGTTAGGTGATGCTGCTTGAAAAGGAGGCGTAAAATAGTCTTAGTCAGGGGGAAAGGGAATGTGTTTCTCTCTCGCTCGCTGCGTGTGTCAAACCCTCGCCCCCATACCGATACAGCCCAGGGTTGATGAGGGGGGTCCGTCCACGTTGAAAGAGACGCCCCAGCATGGAGTCCGAAAGGGACCCCTTTTTCTCTTACCCACACAGAGGCATCACAAGAATAGAGAGAACATCCACCAAACCTTGCTCTGAATATCAAACGGAGCAAACAGGATAAAGGTTATTATGTGTAAGAAATTGAAATCCGAAAAAGGGGAGTGGCCCTCGCTGACTATATTGTCTATAGTGTCTCTGTTTGAGCTTGGCTCATTAAAAAAGTTCCATCATGTGGTCAGATAAGAAATAAAGCATCCATGTCAGGGAGTGAGGAGGTTTCGTTCGGTTTTTGGGAAGACTGGGATTAAAAACTGGTCTTGAGTTACAATACCTAGCGAATAGTTTTTCTGAATAACCTAGAAGGAAAGTCGGTGCGTTAAAGTAGATATTCGTTTACCAGTTTTATTTTGCGAACTTTAAAATAATCTAATAAGCGTCCACCATGGAGCCCATTACTCTGGTCATTTCTATTTTGGCAATGTTCGTCATGATGGGCGTCCAACATGGAGGAACTCCAGGAGTTCCTCGCCATGCAAGCCTCAGGAACCCATCAAACCATTGGTGTAAGCGTCTACGAGGAAACTCGTTAGGAGACCATCACAGCCCCACGGCACCTCGTCATCACAACAGCAAGGCGCATAAATGCTACCAGGTCTTCCAGAGTAAGTTCACAATAAATGCATGTGTCTGACATGAGGGTTAAATTAGCAATGAATTATGCCTGGAGTTTTATGTTTGTACGCTGATTCAAAGTCGATGTACATGTTGTTTCATGCTGCTAAGAAATGTTGAGCTCTTTTGATGAGGGTTTAACACTCAAATGAACAATATGTTAAATTAATGAGCTCAGGGTTTTGTTTTTTTTTAGTTTTTGAGGGTTCTGGAAACGCTACACAGGAGGTTTGATGTAGAGGAACAGAGAATTGTATTTTGGCTGTCCTTCTGTGTTCTTAGAGGACAGGTGAAGGATGGATATTTGGCTCGGATGTTGGACGCACTCTTCTGTCTTCTCAACATAAAACTGCCATAGCCACCAGTATATCAGGCTGTTTGACACAACTCTGGACTGGTGAAGGTCAGGAACTTTGGTGACGGGATGTGAGATGGAATATAGTCACAAATCTCAGGGGAAGCTTGATGTGAATGGACTGTTTAGTAGTTTAGAGCTATCCCTGCTTAGTGTTTTTTGGGGGGTTATTATGGGGGTTTTATTTGGCAGGGGAAAGATTAGACACTGCACTGAGTTTTTTTTTCAGATGTTCAAATGTTAATGATTGTGAAGTTAAAAACCTTTGAATCTAAGGGCATTTTTAAGTGGATGACTTGGAACAGAGAGTGTATTTGTGGTGAAGTATCTAAAATGAATTTTTTTGTCACTACATAATTCCCATGGCATTTGTGTTATTTAGTTTTAATAATTAACCTATTCTAAAATGTGGAAACTACTCGTAATAAAGAATGTGTAGATGTCCAAATTTTTCACTGGTGCTACAGTATATATATATATATATATATATATATATTAGAATTTGTATTAAGTTGCAATTAAAATTTTTAATCATTCACAGTCATGTCTGGTTTTTACTGTCCTTTATATTAAAAAAGATAAAAGCTCAAGGACAATTTTAGGATTTAGCCTTAGCCCCTTGCTTGAGCATATACTGATGTGGCTCAGAGGAATATTTCTGGCTTTGCAAGAGGTTGTGCATTTTACTCAGTATTACATGTCTGGTTGTTAGTATATTTGTTGTGGTGGTTTATTTGATTACATTCTCTTTTTTTTTTTTAATTCACTGGAGCTGGAAATGCATGTGTGTGCAACAGCTTTGTGTTGATTTTAAGAGGGCCAGTGAAGGAAAATAAGGTATAGGAGCACATGCAAACAGACATTAGTAATAATTATAATGGACTTTTAGATTTAAAGGTATACAATTGTAACGTCCCAAAATATGTCTTAATAATGTTCCTATAACTGTATGTTTTCATATTTTAAATCTCTCCCTGAAATGGGCTGCAGTGTAGTGGAGACCAGCAGAGGGCGCTGTTGGGTTAAGTATGGCGCTCCAGTCAGATGAATGTGGAGTCGCACATCCCTGTACAGTTACTACTTCGAAAGATCTTTTCTTAAGTAAAACATAAAAAAAAAAAAATAAAACACAACCTTAATAGAGGCATATGAGTTCAACAAATGCAATTTTGTAGATAAAGACAAACACGCACACGAACCAATTTGAATCCAGCCTTTCCAATAGATATGCAAATAAACTACTCCGTAAATCCACATAAATGCGTTGCCTTTTAAAATAATTAAGAGCAAATTATTCTGTTTCACCAAAGCGGGGAATGTCTTTTAAAATGTAAATTCATTAAAGTTTGATCAAACACACTCTTGCCTTGAGGGAACCTTTTCTTTCACAGGCGAAGCCGCGCTGAAGAGGTTAATCAGTGTTGCCAGATCTCTCTGGAAAACTGTACTAAAGTAATTACTTGATTTTATTAATCTGCTTTATTGTAGCGTACATAAACTTGCATAAAATACACTATGGGTCTGTATTACGTTATAATGCTCCTTGAAATAAAGAGTCTTTTCAATAATATATCCTTTTGAAAAAAAATATTTAAAATTACTTGCATGGCTAATATATGAAATTCATATAGATACGAAAAAGCAATGGGCCATTCTTTGTTTGTTTTCCCAGTTTGATACAGTGATTTTTTTTAAACAGTTTTTGTAAATTTGTAAACATTCTATTAAACAGCTGATTTCTTTTATGTGTAAAATTACACTGTGACTTTTTTTTTCATCAAACAAATACAAGTTACTATTAGTTACTAAATGTTAGTCGTTTTACACATTTGAGAAATACGAAGTGCACATGTTTTATGAAAAGATTTTCTAAAAAAAAAAAAAAAAAAAAAAAAAACCCAAGTCCATTATAAGCGGAACTGGCAACACTGAGGTTAATTCTCCCTAGGAACAATCCATTGTTAAGTCCTCGGAGGGGGAGCCTGGGACATACCATACCGTTTACTATTCATGCTGTTTGAATGAAGTACCGTTGTTTCAAATCCCCTCAGCCCGAAGTGACGGGGGACCTCAATGCATAGATCCAAATATTGAAACACTGAGGTAAAAACTGAAAGAAGAAGAAAAAACAATAGAGGGGAAATATTGGAATTACATTTGAATTTACAAAGCAATGAAAAAGTGGAAGTGATCTACATCCAATGGACTTCAGTCAGCAAATTCTTCAGCATCAGCTTCTGCTGTTCCAATGGAAACTGAAGTTTCTGAGTTCGAAATGACTTATTCACGTTGTTTCTGAACGATGTGACACTGGTCGTTTTTCTTGGCTGGGGACCTTATTGCATTTAGAACTTTGGAAAAGAGTTCGAGTTCTTTTCTGTTCACTGGCTTTCTATGGGATCTTTTGGGATGCTATCAGCGGATACAAAGTGATCAACTCTGCGCTTGCAGAATTATTATTCTTTTGGAGGTCATTTCAAAATATTGCACGGTTTCGTTAAACTTTTTTGCGATTGATTTTGAGCTTTTCATTCATTTTGGACTCGTGGAGTGCGTGTTTGAATACAAATAAACTGGATTACTATCAGATTAACGGGGACCTTTAAAGAAAAAAAAAATAAAAGAAATTGCGGAACACTCAAGTATTCTGGAAAACAGAAATAATATTGCATTTGGATATTATGAAGGATCAAAAACGCACAAAACTCTGATTTATTTTTTTATCATTTTTTTTTTTATTTTATTATTTTTGCGGATTACACAGCCCCCTAAACGCGAATATTTGAACGATGACGGGGAGAGTTACTGTATTCGTGCTTTTTATCGCAGTTATACACGTTTGCACAGGTACGTACATTTAGTTGATTGATCTATTTTAAACGAGCACATTCAGCAAACTTTCTTTAAAAAAAAAACTTGATTGAAATGGGGTGAACCCTTTTGCGAGTCTTTCAGTACTGTGGTGATAAATTGCGTATATAGCCTAATTTCGTACACGTTAATGTGATTCTGTTTTATATGTGACTTAACTGTATCACTTTCAAATGCTAGTTATTTTTGTAGGCTACACTGTATCCCTCCATTTATCATGCTCTGCTAATGTAACAGTGGGACTCACTGAAAAGCATTATCTTGGCATGCTTGCTTAAGAATCAAAACGTTTACTTTGCTTTAAGATCACGAGGTTTCCACAGACTTTAGTAAAGCATATGAGAGCATTAGTCTAAGTATCCTATAACTGTGCTTGAGGCGTAACTTTTATTTGCCATGGCATTTAAAATCTGTCATTGAGGAACTGCTAGCCAATTCTCATTACCTTTTAAAGTTTTTGCACAGGAAAAGCGAACAATGAGAACGATTTTGTTTGTCTTTATGATGCTATCCTGTCGGTCCAGTGATTATATGCTAAATCAAAACCAATGTCATTTTTTGTACTTCAGTCAGCATTAGTTAGAAACAGCGCTCCCTTGGTTTTGACTGGAAAAGTCATGTAAATCTTTTGTTAGGAAGTGTTGGAACCCTGTAGAAATGTGTTTTAAAGTCTTGTTGCAAGCAGTGGTTTTTAAGGTGTTGAGAAATTTTTTGAAGAACCACCGTTTGTTGAGGTAGCCTACATTGTGGATGCCTTGCTTCCTTAATGTGTTTTGTGGTTATGCTAAACCCGTTTGTCTTGTTCTTGTGAATAAGAAAATAATTTGTTGCTTTAACCAAGCATTTGGGCAAAGTTCACCTTGGCTCTTGAAGTTTATGTTATTTTATTATTCATCCTTCATTGCTTTATCATTATTTTTACATTCACCATTCTAATTGCCACCCTTTGTATTGACTTTCATTAATGATTAATCATTCAAGTCATTATCTTTCTATATTTGTATGTACTGACGTTTGTTTCCGGGAGGTTGGTTTAGACCATCCCATTCTGAGATCACTGTCCCTCCTTCAGTTTCCAGCCTCTGGCAGGCCCGGGTGGAACTGCTCTGAGCAGAGATTTTGACAGAAACCTTAAGCCGAATGTAATAGACCTGCATAATCCCAGTTGACGTTGCCCCTGATCCGCTTTCTTTGCAAATAACTGACTAAAGCTCTGCTAAAACAAACTCTGGGCCTTTTTATCTGCAAACCTGGTAACACTGTCTTTGGGTTTTTGGGCATGTCAGCATAGACCTGGTGCTCGCTGCACACTTGCTACTTTGAAGAAACTTCCCTGTCAGGCAGGTCCCATTGACTGTGATTGGGTCTGTTTGCAATGCTGCTTTAACGCCATGATTTAAAGAGACAGTCTGGTTTAGGAGGCTGTTATGACTTAAATCGTTGATTGCTTTATTTTATTGCCTCAGTTTGCTTTGTGATTATCGTTGAGCCTGAAGTAATTGTGTACAAGTTAAAACCTGGAAGAATATCACAGCTTTAAACTCTGTGTGTCACTTTTAAGTACTTTTAAAATGCTCTCTCGTGATTCAGCTTATATGCAGGAACAACAACACTGCAAAAAATGATTTTTCAAAGCTGTAAATAAGCAGATTATTGGAGTATGTTTTACAAGGAAGTACAATTTCAGTCTTTGTACTTCAATATTTAATGTATGGTACAATGTTTGCCAATTCTTTGTGAAATTTACTAGCAGTTTCTGAGTGAAAATGGTTTATACACCTAATTATTTTTTAGTGTTTAAGTGAGTCGTTTCTCGGTTGATTTCTTGAAAAAGTGTAAACATAATAGCAGTGTTAAAGAGACTGTTTATGACAATTTTATCATGATTTACTTACCCTCGTGTTGTTCCGAACCTGTTTGAATTTCTTTCTTCCGTTGAACACGAGAAGAATCCAACCAAACAATTGCTGGTAGCCAGTGACTTCCATAGTTTGGAAGTCATTGGCTACCAGCAATTGTTTGGTTGCATTCTTCAAAATATTTTCTTTTGTGTTCATAAAAATACAGGTTTGGAAAACCTTGAAGGTTAGTAACTGGTGACGGAATTTTCATTTTTGGGTGAACTATCCCTTTAATGAATGAGTTAATTAATAATTGCAGTTTGCTTGAGCATCCCCACCATCTATCACTGGCTCAACCAATAGCATGAGTTTGGGGCGGGGCTATCTGTTTGCCCACCCAGTGGCAGATAAAACCTATTTGAAGAATGATTATCTTGTGTTTGGTGCATAAATGACACACTTCAGCTTAAAAATGGCTGTTGGACTTACTTTCTGCGATTATGTTATGCAATTCTACATACAGAGATAGAAAAGAGAGTGAGAATGAGAGTAACTAGGTGGATTTACAACTGCAACTGTATAAATAAAACATAAGGCAACAAATTACAGACATTTCACGTCTGCTCATGATTACAGATGAAGTGATTGCTTGATTAATGTAATCAGAAATAAACAGCTTAAATCATGTCTATCAGCGAGCTGAAACGGAGAGGAGGATTGTCGAATGAAGTCATATTTCACGAAGGAAATTAATTCGGGGAAAAGCATAGATCCCTTTCCCATGTGCCTTGCTTATATTGAATTCCGATGGAGTTGCTCTGAGAATTAGCTGTGGGCCGCACCACTGCTGAGAGGCATCTGCGCATTGAGGAAACAGTGTAGCGCTTTAACAAGCACCCGCAGGGAGAAAGGTCAAGGGTCGTGGTTCGAACTTCACGGTAGGGCTCATCTTCTCTGAGAGATGGAGAAACACGAACTCCTCCCGATTGCGTTCAGGTACAGAGCTCTGTAATTATGCTAGGCATTGTAAAAGTATGTGCTATCATTAGATCTGAAGACAACCGTGTCAAGGACGGCTTGTGTTTTGGCATAGTCAGCAACGGCGTTCGTGATTCGAGTCTTAACCACCGTGCTTTACAGTCAGCTGGAAGATTTCAAGTGCTGTTGAAGGACATGGCGACAATCCCAACTGTAGATTGAGCGAGGAAGCGGATGTTTTTGCCCTAGAGCGTTGACATATGAGGAGTTGGTGTTGATTCCTGGCTACTGAGCAGTGTTTTCTGCTTGTGACAATGAATGATGGTGTTGTTCTAATCCTTGTCTGTTGTACAGTGAGGCCTGTGAGGACTTGCTGATTAGCTCATGGCTGTTGTGAGGCTGGGAAATGATAGTTAAGACAGAGCACATCCGTCATGTGGCCCTGATTCATGTCTCACCGCAGGAGCCCGTTTTATTACTGTACGTCAAACTGTCCCTATTAGAGGCTTGAATGTCATCTGTCAAGAATTCACCAGCTCTTCCATGACCTCTGAAAATCGGCAGCGCTTAACCCGAAGATGCAATCCGTAATTGATAAAACAGCAAATCGAGATTTTATGGCCGTGAATAGAGGCTTGTGTTGAGGACAAATTAGAGACTGTAGAAATTTCAAGTGGCTGAAAACATGCTACCAATACTTCATGCACAAACTTGCACAATATCCAAAAATGGCACTATATTTACTTTGAGCAATTAAACGTAATTTTGCATTTTAAAAATTATGCACGCTCTTTTCCCCTGTTTTTACATTTAAATTACCTTTGCTCACACTGTTGAATGTAATTTTTATTAGCAAATGTCAAAAAATAATCATTTTCAACAATTATATATATATTAATATGTATGTATAAATATGTGTATGTGTGTGTGTTTATATATATATAACAAAAGATTTTGTTATTATTATTTCAAAATTTTATTAATTATGGTAGTTGAAAATGCATGTTTTAGTTCCCTCTTTTAAGTTTTAGCCTACACATTTTTCAGTGAGCTTTTTTCCTTCAAGTTCACTTTAAATGATTTTTTGGTGTGACAGAAACATTATACGTACAAACATTCCATGTATTCTTTCAGTTTTATACGATCAGAGAAGCATCATGCAAAATTGCAAAATGATTAGTCAGTTATATGAAAATGGCCAGTAATGGAAACATTCTAAAAGGCATGTCTGGCATTTTTTGTAAAATCGTTGAGGCATACCATTTAAAATCTTTTCTTTTGCACTTCACTGTCAAACAAACAGGTTGAGCCAGGTAGCAGAGACTGTAAACTCAACAAGATAAACTGTATGTGTTTGCATGATACAGGCTAAATGGGCGGCTCTCAAAGGAAGCGCAAAGTATTTGCATCCTCACAAAGTGCCGCACATGTTCTCTGATCCTCAGAGTGGGCGTGTCCATATCCGTGTAAGGTAGCAAAACTGAGAGAGAGAGAGAGAGAAAGAGAGTAAGAAACAAAAAGAAAGCACGAAGGAATGTCTCGGGAACGCAATCCATCACGTTAACCCCTGCGGTGCGGCGTGGTGGAAGTTGGGATGGATGGTCTCCTAAGTGCAGATAATAAATTGTCAGTGTCTGACGGGGCACAGCAGGCACCAGAGGCCAATTAATGGCCTCTGTTCTCGCAGGTGAGCGATGTATCTGTCTCTGGCGCTCCTTCTCTCTCCGCTCAGGACCTGCACGCTGGCCTTGACGACTCACATGTGGCCTAATGAAATGATGTCAAGATGATGAAATCTGTGCGTGGTCGCGCTTGCAATAATAACGGTAATAAGAATATCATCAGCAGCTACAGCAATACTAATAATGATATCAGGGGGGAAAAGCCAGTTTCGACCAAAAACACCAGCAGTTGTGGCTATTTCCCACCAGGAAGTAGTCTTTGAGAACAGGCCAAGGGATTAGTAACCCTGATCCTCACACACCTGTGAAAAATGACAGCGCCCACTGAGCTGTGTGCGCCACGTTCACCTAAATCCCAATTAACGTCTGCCTAAGCCTAATTAGGCGGAATTAAACGACATGGTGCTTTGGATTAGAGGCCGAATGGTGGGTTTACAAATCTATACAGACTCTTGCTGGGCGGGATGGCTAGATAGGGTTCCATACCTTGTGTTTATTTTGTACTATCTCCGTGCCGTTCTTTTTAAAACCAAACCTACTGATCCGGTTCTCATTCTTAACCTTTAATGAGCATGTGAGAACTGTTTAATTGGATTAATTAGCAGATGAATTCGACATCGATACTTAATGAAGCAGCGTGCCCAATGATAAACGCTTCACAGGGACTTGATGCCCCATATGGGTTTGATTCGAAGCCCTTGGGACGTCCTTTCCTGCGACCGCGTCCGCTTGTTTATATCTCCCAGCACTCTTGTGGTATTTTAAACCCTCGAGGAATGCAAGCGTACCCCTTGGGCTGTCACAGGGCCAGCGTGGTGATGAGGGGTAAAGAGCGATGCGGTGCGGTGCTCGCTGCGTCGGACTGTCTGGGAATGAGCTGCGAGATTGTGAGAGACACTGGAATGACGTTTAAAGGTTGGAAAGGGGGCGTTCTTGATGCCTCGATGGGTCTGGGAGGCTTTTTAGACCAAGATTATAGGGAAAAGGAGTGTTTAGGATGGCTCTTGGCTTAGATCGCTATCTATTCAAAATGAGCGGAGCTGGAACATACGGTTGTGATTAGACCGAAAAATCAATGTCATCTTGACTCAGCGTTTGTTTATCTGTAATTCAAATGAAATACGGAGCAATATTGCACTACACTGCACTATTTTTTAGGCTTTTCTAATGTGATTTTTAGCAGATTAATGTGGATTTCACGTGATGAACTTAATATCCATGTTTAAACATTTTGACAATTTCCTAATCACATGTGAATGTGAAATTCATCATGGTAATTACATTTGATCCCTCAAAATTTGCTTTCAGATCATCTGAACTTTGGATGTAAAACTATGCAAACACATGTGAACATTGGGTTTACATTCCAAATGTTCCAAAACCACTCAAGAGCGTTATTGCACAACACTCCACAATTTTTTCAGCTTTTCTAACACTATCCCAATGCTGTCACTGTTTTGAATGTTCTTCATGCACCCCCCTTTATTTTGACTGTTTTTAAGACTTGCCTTTTTGTTGCCGGTCAGTGCATTGCCTTTGACAGATAAAGCAAGCCGACACGCAGAAAAGCCCAGTGGGGGCTGACACGGGGTTCATGCATTGTGTCGTCTCAACGGGGTAATTGTTAGGCCCAGAGGAAGGGGAGGGGCTTTCCATGAAGGACTCGGGGTCCACAATAGCTTCCCCAGGGAGTAAAAAAGCAGACTGAGCTCTGTCCAAAAACATAAACAGCAAAGAGCTGCTTTTCTGCCACTGTTACATCTTACATCTCACATCTCTTCTACATTCTTGAAAATAAAGGTTCTTTATTGGCATCTATGGTTCCATGAAGAACCTTGGAGCCTTTTAATTGGACAAAAGGCTCTTTTAGGTTATTTGGTGAAACCTGAAACAACTGTAAAAAGTGTGAAAGCGTAAAAGCAGAGATTTTAGACACGTTTCTTGGGACGAAAAGTAAATGCATGAGCATGCATTACTTGGAAAGATTGTGATTTATGGATTTATCTTGTACAAAAAGACACATCCAGATTTCGGCATGTTTTGCAGTGATCAGCATTACTCTCTTTCGTGCTCAACTCAGCCTTTGTTGGGCATTTATACATTCTTAAAAATGAAGGTTCTTTTTTGGCATTGATGGTTCCATGAAGAAACTTCCATAGAACATCCATAGAAACCTTTGCATTGCACAAAAGTTCCTATATTGGAAATTTTTTGTTCTTTACACTAATTAAAGATTGGTTCTTTTAAGAAGAAAGGTACTATGGGGAACCCAAAATGGTTCTTGTATGACATCACAGTGAAAACCGAAAAGTAAATGCATTAACATGCTTTACTTGGAAAGACTGTGATATATGGATTTGTCTTGTACAAAGAGACACATCCGCATTTTGGCATGTTTTGCAGTGCTCAGCAGTACTTGCTTTGGGCTCAAGTTACCCCAACTCAGCCTTTATTGGGTTGGATGAGCTGTACGCTTTCTGTGGCTCATTTTACAACCTAAAACCTAGTGTTTTCGAAATCTGAAAGATGGCATTGAAGGCCATTCCTTCTCTGAATCCCCCTCCCTTTCCACCTCATTCTCTTTCCTGACAGGATCAGCTTCCTAGTGACCATTCTATTTGGGAAAGCCTGGATACACTTTTGAAATGCTAACGCTCTCTTTTGGATGTCGGTCTGGTGGGGAGAGCGCAATCAAAAGACTTAAGAGAAGGGAATTAAATTAGCAAGGAAAAAGAGGGTCCGCTAATTAGTAGATTTGAAAACATGGACCCTCCTCCCCCTCCCGGTTTGTTCACCTTCACACATACACAGGCTACCTTTGATCCCCCTCAGCCCTGTTGCATTGTGGGTAAGTGATTTTCCTCAATTACGGGGTCTTTTCAGCCCTCCCCCTCCTATTTGTAACTCTGCCCGGTCTAATTGGGTCTAATCTGCCCGGTCTTCTACAGGAAACCAAGGCCGCGGAATACAAAATTTCACTCATTTGCAAGTGGATCAGATCAGTTTGATACAGTTTGGCAGGCACTGATATAAATGATGTAGATGATTTTAAAGATTGTCTTAGGCCCAGAATTTCATATAAACTTGGTATTCTTTGATTTCCCACCTCATGCTGGGATGCTTTACCTGCTGATGAAGAAGCTTTCAGGCCAATTTGAGTGAGAGGCTTGATCAGCATCTTGAAGAGCTCCATGCCCCAGGGCTAATCCCAGAGCAGACAGGGTGTAAAGCAGAATAGCGCGCTCCCCAGACAGACAAGTCCTCCAAGAGGCATAATTATCCAAGGCTTGACCTTGAAATTGTAGCTAAGGAGCTGCTATATGATGTGCTATTATCTCTAGAGTATAACCATGGAGAAGAAGTGAAGGAATTTGACGTGTTTGCTCAACAGAGTGTGTGCAACAGTACTTGCATATGATCATATCAATCTGGTCTCTCAAAAGTTGTATTCAGATTGCTTGAGACTTGACGTTTACATGTGAAATCATAACATTGGTGAAACATTTGGGTTTTAGTGTCAAAAACCACACAAAAATGTGAAATTTTGTGTAAATTAATGTGAATTTCGTGTGGTGATCTTAATATGCATTTTAAATGTTTAAAGACTTTGCGTATACATTAATATAAAGTCAGCTAATTCAATTTTCAACCAAATATAGACCTTATTTGAAGCTTGAACTTTACGTGTAAAACCATGTTAACACGTTATACATTGAGTTTGCATGTCAAATATTCTGAAATAATGTGATTTTGAGCACAATCACGTGAATTTAATGTGAGTTTAATGGTGGTGAACTTAATATGCATTTAATCTGTTTAAAGATTTTACATATGCATTCAGACATTATGTGTAAAGACACATAAAATATGCTTAACAGAATTACAGGAGAAAAAAAAACCCTATTAAATTCACAATCGCATATTTACACTTGAAATTTGTTTTCAGATCATTTGAGGCCATTGCATGTGAAACTTTGGATTTATATGTCAAATGTTCTAAAACCACACAAAAATCATGTGATTTTGTGAAAATTAATGTGAACTTCGTGTGTTGAACATAACGTGCATTTAATGTTTTTAATTTCTTAAACATGCACAGTCACATTTAATCAGATCATCTGAACTTTCTATGTAAAACCATATCAACACATGTGAAATGTTGGGTTTACATGTCAAATTTTCCAAAACCACTCAAAAATTGCATGTGATTGCTGTTGCTGTGAAATTCATGTAGTAAACTTAACATGCTAATTTGCATTTAATATGCTTAAAGATTTTGCATATGCATGAAGTGACAAACATAATGGCAGATGTGCAGCTAATTCTGTAAACAAAAGCTTTCATAAAATGAATTGTATCAAAGATGTCAAAAGTATGTTCATGAGTGTAGATTTGGGTTAAAATAATTAATCCAATTTACCAACCAAACCCCCCCCCCCCCATCTGAATTTGGCTCACTTACAGCATTTGCACGGTTATCAGAAACCAAGCAGAACAAATTCTATGTTCCTGAGGCTTTGTTCACACTGTTCTCAGATATTTGAGGTCTGTTCAACAATAAAAGCCCTAATAGTATAATGCTAGCGCTGTCTGGCTGCTAGCCAAACAGATCCTGTCATAATCTGTGAACTGCTCTTACACCTATTGTTGTCGCTAACTGAAACAAAGGATTTTGGCTTGGCATTAGATCCCTCGCTAGAGAAACCGTTCCACACGCTCAGATTTCGGGTTGGCCTGCGCTTTGCTGATGTAAGACAAGCTGTCTGGCGAAGGTCCCTGGTGTGGGCACTTCTGCTGCTATGCTAAGGATTATTGCAGCCCTGCGTTCCTCTGGCTGTATATCACTTTGAAAGCTTGCGGCATCACAGCTAATTTTCAGACTTGATTTTTGTTTTCTTCCCCTACTTTTAGTCTCGATGATAATAATTATTGTCTCAATAATCACTTTCTCATGCTCCTCGTCCTTGGTTGGAAATACCAGAATGTTAACTTTGCATGGTTGCCATGTTCCTCGACCGCAAGAAATGAGTCAACACAGACACTTTTTAAGCTTTGTGGCACCCTGCAATTTATTTATAAAAATAAAGCAGCCATTAGGCTCACATTTAGCTCCGTTTTAGCTGTGTTTTGTTCTAGCGATCTTGACGTGAAACATGTTTGCTTGGCATGCACGGTACAAACTAATGCTAATGTGAGGTTTTTAATGCATACTGGATAGAAAACCTCGTCGTGCTCTCAGCAATGATTGGCAGCGTTTAGTCTGCCGCACACAAATCTTTATATGTGGCATAAAAGAGGGATTTTAATTGAGAGGAGAAATGTCAGACGTGTTGAAGTGGCATCCTCAGGGGACGTATGACATTCACGGGAGCTCCCGAGTAATTATGGGCAGACAGGAAGTTGCGTGTTGTAAATGCAGTCTTGCTTCTTTTATGTGTTCTCAAGCAACTGGAGAGGGAACAGATGGTGTCGTGCCGTCTCAGGCGTGGCTGCCCAGTTTTGATGCTTACCGGGGTAGAGTGTCAGTCTTCAAAGCTCTGGACGTCTGGACTTTAAAAGGAATCTGCCGCTCACAGTTTTGATCTGTCTGAATAATCCACAAAGAATTACGGTCGTAAAGTTATAGTACACAACATGCAGTCATAAAGCTGTGAAGAGTTGGTGATTCAATATCAGTGAACCACAGAATGATGCGCTCATCAGATTAGCTGGAATTCCCCGGTCCTATCAGCTGTTAAACATCAGGTTTAAGCAATCATTCGAGCAAAGTCTTCTTTACGGGGTTGAAATATTAACTGTGATTCACACGCCAACCTGTAATCACACTTGTGCGACCCAGTAGCGAACCCTGAGGCACTCCTACCGGCATCCCGTGTCCTTGTCATGTACAGTCTCCTGAAAACCGTTATAGGCCGTAAGCCATCAGATAAACATGATATGTTACCTAACTTCCATTACACTGCAATCTCATCTGCCATCTCCTAAATGATATTTAAAAGGCATTCAACTTTTTCCCCCCAGCCTCTTTGCCTGCCATGCTTATGTTTCTGGCAACTTTACAGACGTTGTTGTTTTTTCTGTCTTGGCTTGGAGCCCTGAGTGCCATATTCATCTACGAGTTGATGGTGCCAAGTGAGGGCTC
Organism: Acrossocheilus fasciatus; assembly: GCA_036784905.1. Lineage (NCBI taxonomy): Eukaryota > Metazoa > Chordata > Actinopteri > Cypriniformes > Cyprinidae > Acrossocheilus > Acrossocheilus fasciatus. Next base: position 24,818,943 of record CM071952.1, on the reverse strand, counting down.
GGGTCAAGTTGTCTTCCCTCTGAGAGGTGAGACTTGAACAGAAAAAACACAGAGAGGAAGCTTGACCTTGGGAAGACTCAGATCTGCTGTTGGATCAAATGTGTTCTAATTATACTTGAATACATGGTGCAGTACAGTAGGCAAAAATGGAGAGAGCTCTAGGCCGGATAAGGAGTTGGTACACTTATATTATGAGTAGGAATTGAATGGGTATGTATTTGATCTGAAATGGTGATTGATTTTGTCTATCAGCATCTTCCATTTCAACAAAACAGGCATTTTTGCCAAGAACATCCATAATATTTAATGAATGAATGAGTTTTGAAGCAGTTTATTGATGTGGACAGTTTGATCTGATTCAAATAATTTAATTCAATCAGTGTTGTCATTGAGATATCAATTTATTGAAGCAAACCGTTTAAACGTATTTTAATGATTAGCTTGAATCGTTGACAGAAACATTACAACTTTTCAAACAATTAATTGAAGTGGACAATTTGCACTGATTTGAATCATTAAATTGGATCACTGTGGCAAAAGAATAATTGAATGTTGCATTGATTTACAGAAGTGGATAGTTTTAAAGGGGTCATATGACATTGCTAAAAAGAACATTATTTTGTGTATTTGGTGTAATGCAATGTGTTTATGCTGTTTGAGGTTAAAAAAACACAGTATTTTCCGTATACTGTACATTATTGTTGCTCCTTTATGCCCCTCCATTCTGAAACGTGCCAATTTTTACAAAGCTCATCGTTCTGAGAAGCGAGGCGTGCTCTGAGTGACCAGCTATCCAATGCGTGTGATTGGCTGAATACTTCCAGTGTGAGATGGAAATGTTACGCCCCTCACCATGTTGTGATGCCATGTCCAAGCGTGACGACACAAAAACAATAAAACCCATTATAAACGAGGCATTTGTTGCATCTAGTGGGGACATAATTACTGATTATAATGACTTATACTTTCTTTTTAAGCGTCGCGTTGCATCACGCCGTGTAAACGTTACCATGTCTGCATTTGTGATTGGAGAAACAACAAACAACAAGCACAACTCTACACAGCTCAAAACTTGTATTTGAATAGTCAGTAGCAGAAACGTACGTACAGGCTGTGAGTCAGAAGCGTCAGACTGTCCTTGCAAAGTTGGAATTGCCCCACTTTACAGAAACAGCCTTTGTGCAAGCCAGCATTGTAGGCTACTCTTTCAGGTTCAGGAAATAGTCCTCCGTAAAATGCGCTGCACAGTGCACACACTCTAATATTTGGGTTGAACTGTTCTGGAACAGTGTTGTAAATACAACTTAACCACTGATTTCTAGTTGCGTGCTCATTTGGAAGCCCAAACAAAGTACTTTCACATTCACAACGAAACACACAGCGTCTCCATGACACGTCGGCGGCAGCAACAATACTACAGCGAGAATAATAGCTCCGCCCTCTTTCTTTGCGTATACATTTGGGCGGTGTTTTGCAAATCTCGCCACACCATGACGTAGACATGTGGGGGCGTGTCAGAGTCTTAACTTTGATAAAGAATATCTCTTTGGTTTGGAGACTTTAGTCTTTGCAACTTCAGGGATCTTATCTATGCATGAACAGCTTGTAACACTCCAAAGAGAAAGGAAAACTTGAAATCACATCATATGACCCCTTTAACCTGTCTGAATTGAATCATTGACGTGACCAAGTCAGAGGTTTACGTCAATTCATTGAAGCAAACAGTCTGAACTGAGTTAAATCATTGAATTCGAATTTTAAATGGATTCATTGAACTGTTTTAACTGATTTAACTGAAGCAAATAAATAGTTTTGAATCAAATTCTTTGAAGTTGACAGTTTGAACCTGTTCAAATTAACTATTCAAATTTAAATAAATCATTGATGCAAAATATTAATTTGCAATTTATAGAGTCGTTTGGAATTTATTTATTGAAGAAAACAGTTTCAACTAAATTGAATCATTGTGTGAATCACTGAAGCAAACAAATTGAATTTGGAATCAATTCATTGAAGCAGGCAATTTGAACTGATTCACAAAAAAGAATCCAGCTTAGCAAATTTAAAGCTATTTCTTCTACTCATACTTAAATCAGTGCTAGAAGATATTTGTCCTGAACGTTCTTCTTTTTTCCTTATTAAAATTTAAATAGAATGAAAAGTTGCCAGCTTCAAGTTAGTTGGATTGGGAGGTGAAACTGTGAGATGCACTTGCTCCATCCCGCTGAGTTGATGGGAATTTGGCCTGCGTTTTTTGGCATGGGTTTGTGAAGTCTATTTAAATGACTAGAACATCCTCTGTTGGGAAATGAATGTTTCACATTCTTAATTTATTCTTGAGTGTGGTTCTTCTGCTAGTGGGAGTTGTCCTGATATACAGCGGAGACATTGGTCAAAGTCACTCGGCTTTGCCTCAATGGGGAAAAACAAAAACAAGATGTAATTGGCAGAGCGCTTCACTCACACATCTCCCAGTGTGACTCTAAATCTCTTCACCACACACACACACACACACGCACACACACACACACTGGATCTTCAGCCTGCGTGCTGTCCCTAGTTTAATTGCGGATACCGTTGTTTTGCATGTGCCTAGTGGAGATACTGTAGTACAGGCATCACAGCCATCCCCTGAGAATGAAAGCGTTTTCACACACTGAGAGGTCTCGTAAATATACACATGAGGAGCTGATTTAATTGTCAGCGGCAGTGAGGAAGAGTGACAGCGTCTCTGTGTGACACGAGCAACTCTGAATATTCCATCCACTGCTGTATCCAAACAGACGTGGTCGCCCTCATCCACTAACAAGCGGCTGAATCCTGCTGCTGTGAATTTTCTGAGGGTTAGGACATGAGGACGACAGGTGAATTATTTATATGTGAGGAATATGATGCCGTCATATGTCTCTTTTTCTGATTTGTCATTCAGAAGAAGTCAGTATACGTCAGAGATTTTGTATTGCCTGACAGTGCAATCCCGCTTATTTTTTTTTTTTACACATTTTTAGCCACAGATAAAACTAGTTTGACAAAAATATCTCCCATCAATATCCGGATGTTTGATTTCATTCTATTTGTGCAGTTTATAGTATGTATAAAGTGCATGGCATGCACATTTTTAACACATAAACCATACATATAGGTAATTTTATGGATGATCTATAATTTTAATTTTAAATAATGTAAATTGTGATTTTTCGACACATGAAAATTTTCTGACTGAAAATTTGGTCAGAATGCAAGATGTTTTTAAATAAGATTGGAGTGAAATTTGGATAATAATCTATTTTATTGTAGATATGATAACTGGATGTCACCATGCACACTAAGAGCTCATGTGACAAAGAGGTAGCTGTTTGAAATGTTTTGTTACTTTCATGGGTAAACAATTCACATTTTCTTAAAAAAAAAGTGAAAAAAATCTAGGAAATATGTGGTTAATATTACAAATAATGATCGATTTAAAAAAAAAAAAAAATTAATACATAAACATTTTAAACTTACTTGCTATTTGTTTGCATAGTATGTGCTGTTTCAATGCTATTTGTTTTTTGTAAATATGTGTTGCGTGTTTCAGAGTAAAGCACGTCACTGTGTTCTTTTAAACATGAGCAGCACACTACTGTTTTTTTCAGTATCTCAAATTTTTCTTAAATGCTCAATTTTTTTTTATTTTTATATTTTTTTTATTTGATTTATTTCTTTATTTTTTTATTATTTAATTCCATAGTAATATTAATGTATTATCACAAAATTTTGGGCCAAATTGTCTTTTTTTATCTGAAAAATCTGTTTGAAAAATCTATTTGCTTTTATCTTTTTAGAGAAAAAAAAGTAGGGAGTTTTTAGTGTGCAGTACAGAGCCGTGATCCTCGGGTCTCATACAGCAGTAGTGATATTCAGAATAACTTATGAGTGTCACACATCACTAGCACACTGGCACTGTACACATCCAACGCCGTCTTCTCTCAGGAAAGCCTCAGCCGTTCTCCATCTGTTTCGGGGTGTCTGTTGAGATTGACTGGAGCCAGAGGCAGAGAGACTGCTCTTATTGTTTCATCCCTCCAGACTGGGGGGCCCCTGGGCAGGATGGGCCGTAGTCTCCCAGAGGAGCCCTGCTTCTCTCTCCGGGCTGCCCTTGACCCCCACAGCCAGAGGAGACCCTGCGGATCTGTTTCACAGCTGACAGAGGGCTTCCTCTCCGGGCTCGCCTTTGTTTCTGAAATCCTCCGCAGGCCCCAGATGGGACTCACGAGGATGGACGTTTCGGATGAGGCCGTGATGCAAATTCTGAGTTTGAAATATGAGGCTTGGCGTCTGCGTTCTGAAGAGCTTCAACAGTTCTTTCTCGAGTAACGTCAAATGACAGAGAGTGGCAGTTCACTTTTCTGAGCCCTCTGATCTTAAGTCTGGTATATACGGTGTAGTTTTTTCTGTCCTTTATGATTGTAAACGGTCAGATTGTACTTTATGAAGCTGTCAGACTGTACGAAAGAGGTTTAGGACTTTGACTAAGCATTTAACTGGTTTTGCCACTTTCTGAGCTCATTGATACGGCGAATGCCATCTCATCTCAACCCTAGCAATCCCACGCGTTAATGTTGGCAATGTTTTGAATGCAGTAGAAAATGAAAGAATCTGAATGTCTGGAGTTTGTCAAGGCTAATGCTAATTAATAAGATATTTATGTTCTAAATTGAGTAGAAAAGCCAATACTAAGGCTAAATTAATTAAATATATACATCTCATGTCTTGGTGTTTTCAGTTTCTCAGAGCAATTCGGTTTGCAGTAAATGATGCTCCAAACAAACTCATTTGTTATTTTAGTATTGCAATTTCACAGTTTTTGCTGTAAATTTATTATTATTATATTTTTATTATTATTATTTTTTTATTTTTTTTATTTTTACAATTAACACTTAGGATTTTTTGTTTTGCAATTTCTGATTTTGTTAAATATTTTTATTTAGTAGTAATAATAATAATAATGTAAAAAAAGTTAATCAATCTATAAAATTATAGTAAAAATATTTATAAAAATGTTATAAAATTATTTTATTAATATATAAAAATATTGATATATATATAATTACACAATTTTGGGCCAAACTGTGCATCCCACATCAAATCTGTAACTTTTTTTTTTTTTTTTTAATTACATTTTTAATCACAATTTTTATTAGGAAAATTAAGATTCTTTTTGCCCCCCCCAAATGCAGCCCTAGCCAGTATTGATGTTTTTATGTTTTAAGGACTGTTCTGCTACAAGACTGTGAGCTAAACTTTTTCTCTCTCAGAATTGAGCTTAGATTCATCGGAAAAGCCATTAATTATCCATTTGTGTCTAAATCGCACAGTGTGCATTTGGCTTTAATTTGCTGGGATACGACAGACAAGAAATGCCGGTCGAGTTCACCAATCTCTAGTATTCAAGCAGATCCACCCTCTGGTTTTTACGACTCTTTGACTCAGTTTTATGACCAGTACAGGTGTTGCTAAGCTATCTCTGTGAAAAGGCCGAATGCACACCCTGTGCTTATCTTGCCCAATAAATCCCACTAAATGACCTGCTAATCACCGATTAATGGTGTTACAAATAGGCCGTTGCCCTCCGTGGTGCAGGTGTCTTATCAGTGCTCAAATACTCCTATCGGACTTGGGCCAGCAGTGATTGAAAGCGGTTCTGACGCAGCAGAGCAGTCCTGTGTTGTGACTCATGCTCCTCTTTGTTTCAGCGCTGTGCTATAGGGCATGTTTGCAGGAAAGGGGAATTTTGAGCTTCATTAAGGCCTTGAAAAGTTGCATCTATGTCTGCACACACTTGAGGCTTGTTTCTTTATCTCCTCAATCATGATAAGGAAAGAGAAAGATTTTTACTGCAGAGCACACACAAATAGACAGAGTAAAGTATCTGTGTTTGTGACACATTAACACATCAACAGGAAGTTGATCTTATCCATCAGGATTTGATTGCATTTGTGGATATATATAGAGATGTGTTATGCTCAACAAGGCTAGATTAACTTGATTAAAAATACAGTAATATTTTAAAATATTTAAAATATATTTAAAATATTTTTAGAATGCAATTTATTCCATAAATTGCAGCTATTATTTTAGTCTTCAGTGTCACGTGATCCTTCAGAAATCATTGTAATATGCTGATTTGCTGCTCAAAATAAATTTTTTGTGCTGCTTGATATTTTTGTGGAAACAGTGGTATGTATATATATTTAATAGATATATATGTGTAAGGATTTTAAGAACAAGTGCTAATTTTTTTTAAGTTTCCAGAATACAAAAAATGCATATTAATATATCAGTGTTATTACACTGTAAAAAATAATTTGTTGAGTCAACTTAAAATAATTTGTTACCCCGCTGACTTAAAATAAAGTATACTCAACTCAAACATTTTAGTCAACTTAAAATTTTAAGTTGTACTAAGTGACAACTGAAATATTTTAGTTGACTAAACAAAAAAATGTAAGGCTGCTGCCTTAAAATTAACCGTAACAATTTTTTTAAGTAACACTGAGATACTATCAATGTTTAATTAAAATTTTGAACCTTTTTTTGTTATTTCTACTTTCATTTCAATTTTAGTCATTTTGTTCTTTTTTAATTTTTATTAGTTATTTTTTATATGTCTATAGAAAAAAGTTTTATGATTCATAAATTATTCTGTATGTTTTTATATGTTTATATAATTTATATTCATTTGTATTTCAGTTTTACTTTTAATTATTATAGTACATTGTTAAACTTAATTAGAGTGAGAAATGCTGCTTTGGCAACTAAAAAAAGTTTTTTATATTTCATTTCAGTTATTATTTATTTTATTTAAAGTAATGGCTTTTTTAGTTTCCGTTTTAGTTAACTATTATAACCCTGTGGTATACATATATTTAAATTATGTTTTTTTTTTTTTACTTGCAATGATAAATCTTACAAGACGAAATACTTTTATTATAGTAGGGTATATATATAAATACAGACATACACCATATCATTTAAAAATTCTTTCTTTCTTTCTTTCTTTTCAAAGTCATTCAATCTCTTTCTGTTTCTTTCTTGTTTGATCTCTGTTTCTCTGTGTCCAGTGTCTCTCACACACTTTACTAACACTGTATGACCTTGGTGTCCTCAGGCGATCAGTGTCTGGCCGTAACTCTCTCTCAGTGCCAGGATCTCGTCTCCTCGTTGATGAGGACTCACTGAGAACAGCTCATTTCCATCTGAAGTTAATGCAGCCACTGAAGCTGAACTTATTAAAACTGCCGTGTGACACTTCTCTCTCTCTCTCTCTCTCTCTCTCTCTCTCATCCCTTCCCCTCCTCCCCTCTGTATGGAAATAAATGAAGTGAACTGCACTGTAGGTTGTAATGTAATTGCACTGTGCATGAATATAGCTGTGAGCTGTGTAGGTTAACATTGCTGAGAGGTGTGTGGAGTTTTTTAATTGCAAAGGCAGACTAGAGTGAAAGCACCCTGCTGATACGCTCTCTGTTCCTCCCAGGCAACTTAACAAATGCACACACACACACACACTCTCACACACCTTATTGAAGAAGACCCCAGATATAACCATTATAGATCAACCCAAAATTATTTTTTCCCACCTTCAGGCAGCAGTGCGAGTTACTGAAGACGATAAGCTTTTTTTTTTTTTTTGAATCGCAATATCTTAATAAAGTCCAAATGAAAAATTAATGTAGTGATAATTTTCAGAATGAAGTCATATTTAAGAAGAGATATAATAATATTGTGAGGCGAAAAACTGGTAAAAAGAAACATTTGTAAAAACGTTTCACACCTACAATGTATTTTGTACGCTTTTCAATATATGACGCTATTTATGCACGTAAATAATTGTGCATACATACACTGGCACCAAAAGATTGAAATAATTCAAATTTGATCAACAATTAAATTGGAAAATAATATTACAATTTAAAATGGCTGTTTTTGTTAGAATATATATTTAAAATGCAATTTATTCTTGTGGAGCAAAGCTGAATTATATATATATATATATATATATATATATATATATATATATATATATGTATGTATGTATGTGTGTGTGTGTGTGTGTGTGTGTGTGTGTGTGTGTGTACATAGAGAGAGAGAGAGAGTAAGGGATTTTCAGGCTTGTGTTGAATCCCCTGTCCGAGGTTTCCTCTCCCCTTAATTACCTCCAATGCAAACCTCCAGTGGCTTCCCTCCACCCGATGAGGAAAAGTGGAGTGATAGAAGGATAGCGAGACTGATACAGCCTCACATATTGAGTGTACTTCATGTGTATGTATGTAGTATGTTGTGTGTGTGTGTGTGTGTGTGTGTGTCAGTCTGAGAGGAGGAAAATGATTCTTGCCCTAGGCAGCGATCGATCAGATCTTAGATGCAGAAATCCCAGCGTCCCTCCGCTGAGCCCATGGAGCTGATTAGCTCATCTCATATTCTCAGAGAACAGTAAAGAGCACAAGAGGAAAGCGCATGGAAAAAAAAGAGAGAGAGAGAGGGGGGGAGGCTACAGGAGACCAAAAGCAGTGGACAAGCAAAAGGAAGAAAAGAGTCAGATGTGGAAATAAACAGATGAAAAGAGTCAGCAGAGCGCTGAGGAAGAAATACTAGAAACACAGCTGCTTTTATTTATTATCCATGTAGAGAGACTGAGTTATACCGTAGATGCTCTTTCTTTTTCTTTTCGTTATTTTCATTCTTTCTTGCATTTTTGTCTCGTTCATATCATGTAAATTTTAAATATACTTTGCCGTGTAACGTGGCGCCGCCCTCAGCAGTACCTCTCATTATTGAGCATATGCAGCGTTCCATCGTATAAAAAAATAAATAAAAGAAATAAGTGCGGCTGGTCTGCCGAGAGCGAGAGCAGGGCTTCTGCATTTCAAAGTGCAGTGGGAATATTGCATGTAGTGAGGTCTTCTGACTTTGTGAGTGGACTCATGAGCACCTCGGGAGGAGGAGGAGGAGGAGGAGGAGGGTAGTTTTTCCTTCTCTCCCGACTGGATACTTCTCTAAGCGTATGCAGCCAGCATAGATGAAGTCAGACTGCTTTAACAGGATGGAAGAGCCTGACCTGAACAGGTTAGCTTAATATGCAGACGCTTTATCTGAGAGATTACCCTGAGCCATTTTCTTCCTCATTATTTTTTCTGACTCTATTATAAATCTCCTTTTCTGTCACCATTCTTTAGTATTCATCCTTTTTACTATAGGCAAACAAATTGGGTTTTTCAATAGCCAATACTGAAGTTGATATCTTGAGAATGGGAGGTGGCTGATGTACTGCCCATATATATAATGAACACTTATTGGATGGAACACTTATTGGATTGCTACAAAACACTTACTGGATGCAACATTTAATCAAATACTGACATAAAATGCTTTTTAAAATAATAGAAAATGTCTTTGTGCATTCTGCATCACAGATAAACGACAAAATTGTATTGAGTGTGAAAATGCTGATAATACAAAGTGGCCAAATATTGAATTGTTTTATTTTTGTAACTTTCTGTATGGTTATTATTTTATTTTATTTTATTTTATTTTATTTTATTTTATTTTATTTTATTTTATTTTATTTTATTGCATTTTTTACGTTTTTTTTTTAAATATATTTTAACATTTATTTATTTATTTATTTATTTATTTATTTATTTATTTATTTATTTATTTATTTATTTATTTATTTTTAAAGCTGTACACTATATAATGTATATATAATATTTGATCTTATTAATTCTATGGATTTATACTAATGGTAATAATAGTACTTTTGTTTATACAATGTAATGTCAGGTCATTTCTGTTCATAAACAATACTTCCACATGGCTGTTAGCAGACAGTAGCCATTATGCATTCGCTTTGTGTTGTTTGCAGAAAAATCCTGGTATTGTCCTGCAGGCCTGCAGTGTGTTCGTATGCGTCAGAAAGCACAGCTCATTATCTTCCCATTACATATTTACACGTACTGTAAACACGAGAGCCAACCGCTCTTCTCTGCAACATGCAAATCAATGAATGCATTACCTCACACAAACTGTCGCTGATGTTAGGGATGATTTAATGCTCATAGACGCTGTCTTATGGAGCTCTCCTTCCGCAGAAGGGCCGGAGGGAGGGATAGTTGGATGTAAGGAACGGGGGATGGGATGAAAAGAGAGTGAAAAGCCGGTGGGTTGGGGGTTGGATGAATGAATTTTGACCCTGTACTGCCAATTAATCCTAGCTCTTTTTAATTGGGGCTGAATGGACTCCAAAGGGCAGTGTTGAGATGCACACACACTATATTGTAGCCGTTAGGCATTAAAGATGCAAGCCTCATTTGCATATAAAACAGGTCTTACGGGTGCAGTTCACTGGTCTCTGAACACAAGCAAACGACTTAAGCCCAAAAAGGCAGATTGGCTGTCTCCAATTTTAGCTACTTTTGTATTTCCCTTTTCCCTACACAGTGACAGTGCTTCCTTTACACTTTCAGCCTTCAAGCGCACACACACACACACACACACACACACACACAAACCCAGACATCCACGGAGCTGTCTGATGTGTGTCTCTCTGTAATGCCTCTTATCTCCCTTTTCCTCCAAACACCCCCTCATCCCTAACTTTACAGCCCTCTCATTTCACGTCTTTGATCAGGGAAGTGGTGCACCACTTAAATGACAGTGGCTTGGTTTAAGCACAGGTCTGCCGCAGTCCAAAGAACAGAGAGATTTCAGTAATGAAGGGCTTGGTTCCCTCCCAGAGCTTTTGTGTTAGTCAAAGCCACACCAATATGTTTGTAGGAAGTTACCAACACCTGCTTCAGGAATTACAAGAAATTTCAAGGAATGGTTCATTTTGTCATTTATTCACCCTTATGTTCCATTTATTCCAAACCATTGCTTATTCTTTCTTCTTTGAAAGGTGTTCGTGCTGCTCTTTTCCATGCAGCCAATGGTGACCAACTTTTCAACATTTAAGCGTAGCTTAGAATGAAGAAAATCTGCTCATATACACTGAGAAACATTTGGTGTTGAAACCATTTTCACTAAGAAAACTTTTTCACTTCTTGTCTTTTTGGAGTTCAACAAGCTCTGTTCACCATTCACTTCCATTGTATGGAAAACATTTTTCTCCTCAGAAGAAAGCAAATCATATAGGTGAGGGTGAGCATATGGTGAAAATTCATTTTGGGGTCAGCCATTCCTTTAAATAACTGTATGTTGTAATGCCTCCCCATGACATCATGTGCTCAGTTCAGTCGGTGTCTCCTGTAGCCCAAGTCATCACATTCAGGCATGAAAATATCGGGATACATCCATCTGGATCTAGTCAGCGGTGCACTTTATTTGTATTGAATTTGCATTAGGATACAAAACAGAATCTCATCTGACCTGAAGCTCATTGGAAAATTGATCGTCATTGGAAAATTGATCGTGTTCATACATCAGAGCAGCATAATTGAGCTAGCGTTGGAAACTTGAGGAAGCTGTCTATCCATTCGATTCCTGAATCGTGTTTTAAAATGTATACCACAGTGTTATTGAATTCTTGATTGTGATTGGCTGATCTATCTATCTATCTATCTATCTATCTATCTATCTATCTATCTATCTATCTATCTATCTATCTATCTATCTATCTATCTATCTATCTATCTATCTATCTATCTATCTATCTATCTATCTGTCTCGCTCTCTGTCTGTCTGTCTGTCTGTCTATCTATTAGGGGTGGAATGGTTCAGCTTACTCATGGTTCGGTTTGTATCACGGTGTTAGAATCACGATTTTGGTACGGTTCGGTATGTGCTATGTTTAGGGAAAAAATATACTGTCAAATAAAAATAAAGACAATAAGAAAAATCTATCTAACTATTAGCGACAGCACAAACAAATACAATAGATTAAATATACAAGTTAAATAAACAGTGATTTTCAGGTTTTTTTAGGTAAGTTTAACATTAGTTTTTAGGTGCAGAAATTGAATAAAGTATAAATTATAGATTAATCTTTATTAAAGTTATACAAAAGCTATTCAATCAAGAGCAGTGAGTGAGCTCCTTGTTGTTGCTGTATGATTAATATTAAGAAAGTGCTGTCACTTTAAGAGAATGCACTGATATAGTGCACTGATACAGTACGTTCAGCCAGCTATGTCTGCTATAGAATAAGACAGCATTTTGACATAAATTTTGTGTGAAGTTGTCCATTCAAACTAGGGGTGTGCCATATCATACCGTCCACGATAATACCGGTATAAATTTTTACATGATAAAAAAAGTGTCATATTGCGATATCCGTGATATAGCAACGCGATGACGTATTTTACTAGGGATGCACCGATTGTTTGGCAGCCGAGATTGTTCGGCCGAAAATAAACAAAAAAAAACTAAACTGTACCGAACAATGACGTGACGCGATCAAATAGAGGCGCGCACTAATGCAGCAAACACGTCAGCAGTGTCGAAGCATTTGAAATTGTCCGAGAAAGATGCAAAAATCATTACAAGCACCGACAGCGAGAGACCGTTTAGTACTGTATCGCATGTCTCCGATGAGAAGAGGAAGGGGTGGTTGTTGCTGGTTTCTGTATGATTAAAATGGCCTTTAACAATTAAATATACTGCAGAACGTTATGTTTTCTTATACACTCATGAATTGTGCTCTGAAACTGTTTTACTCATCAGTTGCTCAGTAACACTTTTATTTTGACAAGGCATGTGACAATGTGATACGTGCATCTTCCCAAATTAGTAATGAGAATAATTTATAAATCTGCTGCTGTCAACCAACAAAAAGAAGTACTGAGGAATTCCTGCGGGTTTCCATTAAAATAAAAGCTCCATCAACATTCATAAATGTCAGTATTGTAATCTTACTGTTGTAAATTAAAAAAACAATAATAATGATAATAATTACAACAGCTCTATTAATACATTTATTATAATGTTCACACAGTGTTCAAATTGGGATCGGTAATATTTTCTAATGTTTGGAAATAATTCCCTTCTGCTCAGCAAGGCTGCATTTATTTGCATGAAGGGGGTCTCAAAAATGGCCACAAAATATTATTTTACTCACTTGTTAATTTTAAGTTAGATTGTGCTTTGTTGGTATAATGTCTGCTAGAATGTTAAAAAGTATTTTTAAATTGTTGTTTTGTATTAGTGTACAATGTTTTAAAATAATAATTTATTCCATGTAGTGTCCATTTCATTCATTTAACATTTAATATTGGAGGCATCCAAGTTATTTGACATATTTGAACATATTTGAACAATAGTTACTTTCCCTGGTAATTGGTTACTTTTATAATGATGTAACTCAGTTACTAACTCAGTTACTATTTATGAGAAGTAACTAGTAACTATAACTAATTACTTTTTCTAAAGTAACTTGCCCAACACTATTGCGCTATAATGCTGCTTCTGCCAGCTTATGAAAATAGATTTACACTTCGAATCAGGTTGTCTGCCATCAATGACAGTAGCTCATTGGAAAAGGATGGAAAATGCCCTTCATTGTGTTTGCACTACTAAATGCTGCTGCCTGCCAACTGCAATCACCAAGTAAATGTTGTTCCATATTTTTTTGTATATCATCATAAATATCATTTATATCATGTGATATAATTTTGAGGCTATATCGCCCATCCCTAATTCAAACACAATACTTCAGAGAGAGCTTAAAGGAACACTCCACTATTTTCCAACTCCCCAAGAGTTAAACAGTTGAGTTTTACCATTTTTGAATCCATTCAGCCGATCTCCGGGTCTGGCGGTAGCACTTTTAGCTACAGCTTAGCATAGATCATTGAACCTGATTAGACCGTTAACATCTCGCTCAAAAATGACCAAAGAGTTTCAATATTTTTCCTATTTAAAACTGAACTCTTCTGTAGTTACATCGTGTACTAAGACTGACAGAAAATGAAAAGTTGCGATTTTCTAGGCTGATATGGCTAGGAACTATACTCTCATTCCCGTGTAATAATCAAGGAACTTTGCTGCCGTAACATGGGTGCAGCAGGCGCAATGATATTACGCAGCGCCTCTCATAAATGTCTCCATTGTTGTAAGGCACGCTCCCTGTGCAAGCAGCGCTGCGTAATATCATCACGCCTGCTGCACCCATTTAATCAAACATCTATTTATTTAATCAAACATCTCACTTTTTTTCCCCCCCAGGATCCCGTCTGCGGCAGGAAGACTACGCACCGCGCATTGTGGAACACCCCTCTGATCTGATCGTATCCAAGGGTGAGCCAGCCACCCTAAACTGCAAGGCGGAGGGGCGGCCCACCCCCACTGTGGAGTGGTACAAGGATGGAGAGCGTGTGGAAACGGACCGGGACAACCCTCGATCCCACCGCATGCTCCTGCCTAGTGGCTCGCTCTTCTTCCTGCGTATCGTACACGGCCGTCGCAGCAAACCCGACGAAGGCTCCTACGTTTGCGTGGCCCGTAACTACCTGGGAGAAGCGGTTAGCCACAACGCCTCACTGGAAGTAGCTAGTAAGTGTTCGGCTGGCTTCTTATCATGCTGGGTTCTTACGGTTTATGGGTGTCTACTTATAGTGTGCGATATTAAGATATTGGATGTGTTTGGATAAAGTAGGCTTAGTGGTTCAGTTCCGAATGATTCGTATCGTATCGTCTTCCAGGAGCGGTTTGAAAGCAGGCCAGTCTTAATTTGGCTTTGTGTTTGTGACTTTCCTGGCCTGGAACTGAATATAAGTGAGCCTGTAGCCTCTCCAGCTGAATAGAAAGCGTTTCCAGTTTCCTCTTGGGTCTCTGGGTCTCAATGGACTCAGTGGGTCGGATAATCTCGCTGGAGATGGGCAGGATGTGACTGTGCCACTGGACCTGCATGGTGATCCTGATGGAGGAAACGGGCCAGACGGCCTGAAGAGGACAGAATAGGTCTTAGTAGGTGGTCGTGAGCTATAAAAACCATAAATGAACTCCCAATAGTTTATAATATTTATAGTAGATATCACAAGATAGCGGTTACCTTTATCTGTTATGCTTTATTGATGTGTGCTGTATCTCTTTGTCTGATTGGCATTTGTAGTTTTTTCTTTTTTCATTTGATTCAAGGAGTTGTGCATCAATGGGGTCGATTTTTATCCTTTTTAAAAAGGATTCACAAAACTGTTTTTGTGTACAGGCTCAAAGCAGATACTTTAAATGGGCTTATTACTTAAAACTTGTGGTTTTCAGCGATTCTCCTTGGTCTCGGACGTGATATGCATTACATACCATCTCTCTTTAAGCTTGAAAGGACTGATCTCGGATATCAACCGCTTTTCAAGTATGCCTAGGAGCTGTCACCGACCCTCTTGTTGTAATCTAATCGAGTCAGTGCTGGACCCGGAGGGGGGCGAGTCACTCGTGTAGTGTGTACCAATGGCATGTCTTACTCACTCTTAAGATCTGCTATTAAAAACTGACCTTACCCTTATAGAAATAGACTTTAGTTCTTGCCTACATTTAAAAAATCTATTTATTATTAAGTATTTTTATATATATTTTTTTACATTTTATATAATAAATACAAGTATATATCATTATATGTGATTTTGAATTGCGACTCTGAATTGTGTTTTTTATTGTTTTAAAAATAAAGTTACATTATTTACTGAGAGTTATTCTTCTGGGAAATGGTGTAAGAAAAATAAACTGAATTCAAGTGATATTTTCTGAAAAGATTTTTAATAGAGAGTTTTAAAAGCATTTTAATATCTTGCAAAATTTTCCATCTGAAGTAAATGTATCTTGTTTTCCAGTAAATAGCTTATATAAAAGCCTTAAAACACTGATTAAGAAAAAAGTATTTTTGAAATCTGGTGATTGCTGTTTAACTGCGAACACCAACCAAAATTATGAAAAAAAAAAAAACAAACAATATATATATATATATATATATATATAGTAGTACAAGTATGGTAGTATAATAGTAATAATAAATTAGCTAAAAGTTACTTAGAGTTATGTACTAAATTTACTGAGAGTTATTCTTAAAAGTCTATTTGGGCAACAGAGTTAGAGAAATAACCTGAATTCAAATTATGTCCTTTGAAAATAAGTTTTGATACCTTGCAAAATTTTGCATCTGAAGTAAAAAAAAATTCCAGTAAATATCTAGTATAAAAGCCTTAAAACATTAAGAAGAAAAATCTTAATCAAATCTGAAAATTACCAATAACCAATCAAAATTACAAGAAAAAAATTATATATAAAAAATAAATAAATAAATATACTTTATTACTTTTTAATGTACTTTTAATTTTTATTACTTATTTTATATCTCATAAAATATCTGTAAGTCATTTGTAATTCATTTGTAAGTCACTTTGGATAAAAGCGTCTGCTAAATGACTATATGTAAATGTAAATGTAAGTATATTTTCATACTTATTTTGTGGAAGACTTTTTTATTTACTATTTATAAATATTACATAATAGTAAGTAATGAAATTGATAGTAAAGTTGATTATTTGACCATATTAATTTTTAATTATTGAGCCAAAATACCGTTAATATAGTTAGTGTTATAAACCATTGTACATTTTCATGAGGGTACCAGTCGCAAAGCTAGTGCTTTTGTAAGCTACTGTAGGCCAGTGCTGGTCAAACAGAAACATAAATTTGTATATGTTGAAGTTGGTGGGAAAATTATGTGAGCTCAGAGACTAAAAAGTGAGAAAATATCATGCGGTATATCAAGCAGTGGGTGATATACTGTATGCTATTTGTTCTGGAGGGCTTTTTTTTTTTTTTTTTTTTTTTTTGCAAGAACGAAAACAAGAGGCTTGGCGGGCGGGCGGACGACTTGGCCCGACATGAGGAAAAGCTCGGGCTGTTTGGCCGCAGCCTTCGGGCTGCTTATTCTGAATAAGGTTCAAACAGGACCATAATGACACAGTGGCAAAGCTCAAAACCCTCACTGCCTGTCCGCTCCCTCCGCCCCCCTGCCCCGCCGCCACGCATGTAATTACCCCGCTCAGGCAACCATGATGGAAACCTGTGACAGGAAGGTAGTAGAATTCCTGCCTCAACTCCCCTTTTCCATCCAAAACTAGACAGTCAGTGTCGGAGGCAGAGAGAAATCTATCACTTCTCGGATATCAGCACTCACCTACTTATTCAGACTGACACCAGGAATGTCAGACCTGCTGTTTGCCAAGAAAACCGCCGAAAAGGAAGTTAAGACCTCAAAATGTGTTTGTTCTGCCTAGCCTGCTCTTACAAGAACACTGTGTACACAATCTTTCCTTTTTCTAAAGTTATTTTAATAATCCCGCTTTTACGATCGCCCAACACCCGGCGGACCGTAAATCTAATCCAACTTTCAACAAGCCGTGTTTGGCCAGGCAACGACGCTTAGCGCAGTTCTGTTGCGGGTTTATTATTAACTTCATGTACAGTAGAGGCTCTGTGCGGCGCGCTGAGGTAAAATGGGTCAATCCGGGCATTCGTTCTGCTCTGTATGCCCTGTGTACGTCCCTGAAGTTGGATTTTGCCCCTTTTGTTTCCATGTTTTCCTTTCAATATGAAACTCGGAGGCTTATAATGCTTCATGTGTCACGCTTTGTTAGAGTATAATGACTCGCAGAGGAACAAAGACTGAGAGAGAGGAATGTAAGAAAAGATGGGACTGGCTTTATCCGTAAGAGCTCACTGTTCACCCCGATGGCTCCGGGCCACGCGTTGCGTAATGCATAGTATCAGGCTGCGTCTTTAAGGATGACAGACATGTCTGTTGCAGGTTTCCTCGCACTCTAAAAACAGCTGTAAAATGGCGATCAAAGAAAAGGGAGTTTTAGGACCTGCATAAATGACAATGTGAGATTGTTAAAAGATTGATGGGCGGTAATGTGTCATTTTATTGTTATGACTACTTACAGTGTGAAACGGGTTCGATTAGTTGGGGTTGTAACTTTATTTAATAAGTATTTTTACTGGTTTTCCAGTTTAAAAATGCTTAAAATTGATCAAAAGTGACAGTAAAGACATTTATAATGTAGACGAAAAATTCATTAAAGAATCTTAATAACATATTGTTTATACAGAAGTACTGAGTAGCGCAACTGTTTTAAACATTGATAATAATCTGAATTGTTTCTTGAGCAAATGTGACATTCAGCTTTGCTTCACATGAATAAGTTACATTTTTTAAATATATTCAATAAGAAAACAGTTGTAAAAATATTTTTCCAGTTTTTACTGTATTTTTGATCAAATAAATGCAGCCTTGGTGAGCATAAGAGACTTCTTTCAAAAACATAAAAAAATCTTAGTGTTCGAACGTTAGTTTATCTTGTACGGATTTCTTTCTGTTTTTAGACATTTTAACTGGAAAATATGTCATGAAAGCTAAACTTTTCCCCAAAACGCTCACTTTTTTACCTGTAATACTTCTGAGAAGTCAGCTTTGTCCTTTATTAGCATGTTAAATAACTGCAGCATGTGGAAAGCCTCTAATTATAGCGTACTCTTCCAGTTCTTGGGCTGCGGTGGGAATGTGGATCAGTACGCCAGACCCCGATAACCTCGTCAGGACGTGTGGAGCGCTCTATAGCGCTCTCTAGTCTTGGGCTAAGAGAGACTTATTAACCTGGGAAATCATCAATCATTAAATCATCTAATTTAATGTGTTTAAAACTATCTATCCCAAAGTTTTTCATTCCCAGTCTGATGCTGAAGTTAGGTTTGATAAATCACTTTCCACAGTGCTATGTTTAAATTTATGTGGCCTGTCATTTAGCACGTTCATATGCTGTGGCGGCCATGTGAGCATTGTGAATTCAAATCTAGCTTGTGCCGTTTCCAAATCCCATTCCAGCATATTCTTCACATCATTTCCTCTACGTTCTGTATTAGTCTTAACAGTAAGAGCGGCAAAAAGTCCAAAAAAGTTTTAGGGCTGGCACAAAGGAGGAGCTGCTGTCGTGACAAAAATCAAGCTGACGTTTCATCTGTGAAACGGAGGAGGACAGTTGGCGTTCGCCCTCTGAAGGGTGGGTGACACCCCTCATTATTCCCTCGCAGGATGTTCCCCTCCGCTACATCTGTGTGCTCCCGCCGCCTTTGATATTCAAACCAACCCGTTTCCATTATAGATTCATCATAGCTGTGCAGAATTCACTTCCCTGTCCTTTTCCCCCTCGCAAGCGCCAACGTGCTTTCCACTGTTTGCTCTGAGAATATTTGTGCTTCATTAAGTTATTATAAGAGGGAGCCACGTTATAGCTGAAGAGGACAAGGGTTTGGGTCCCTTGAGAATCCATCTTCTTGATTCTTTAGTGCAATTATGTCCCATGATCCTTTCAAACCTCTTCATACCTCTGCTGACATTTCAGAAATTAATTCAATTGTGTGTTTTTTTTTCGGAGGAGACACGTAGGCGGCAGATTTTGGCTCTCAGACTCGGCGGTAAGCTAAGTAGTGGCCTTTTCCCTGAAAATGGTTAAACAGCACAGTGTTTCCTGCAGAAAATCAACTATATTTGAGGTGAATTCCTAACCCAAGAAGAGCAGGAAGACGGCGTTCCTCACATCTGCTTTTGAGATGTCAGTAAGGGTAATCGTCGCAAACCGGCTCTCTTTAATTGGCTGGTGGGTGTGTTTCTCCTTTAGCGTCATGGGGACTATTTGCAGATGCCCAGAAATTACAAGGAAAACTAATCTGCAATGTTTAATTACAGCGCTGAGGGGAGTTTCTGACAGCCCTTGGGGGATGGACGGAAATAAAAAAGAGACCAGAGAAGATAAGTGCAGGTTCTTCCTGTTTTTTCCCATGTTATCATGCTCTCATCTCTCCGGAGATCCACACTAGCTCTTGTTTCGTACTCGACCTGATTAGCATTAATATGGTTAATTGCTTCAACTTCAGGCCCCCGAACCATGCAACATCTGCCATGCATATTCAGTCATGTGATTCCAACATCTTATTTCTAGCGGCATAAAAAAGTTGGAGATGTGTGATATTGCAATTTGGTTGGGACTGCGGCTAGGGATGCACAATATATATTGGTATTATATATGTTATCCTCCAAAATTGGATATTTATATTAATATTTACTGGTATTGGTCAATATATTTAGTTATGCATGCTCATTTCTGTTAAGTGTAATTTTTAAAATATCAAAATAATCCATTGGCAAATTTTCATACTTAATACTATTGTGATGCCTAAATTCACTTAGAATTCACAGCGTCAGTGTGTCATTTTTCATGTAATAAAAATAATAATAATTATTATTATTATTTAAATATTTGAATTAGAATTAGAATTTAATATTAAAATTTTTATATTTTAGTTGTTATTAGACATAACATTATTTTTTTGTATTCAGACAAAATAGTTAATTAAATCATATCATATATATATATAGAGAGAGAGAGAGAGAGAGAGAGAGAGAAAGAGAGAGAGAGAATTTTGTTATTAATTACGGATTATTGCCCATAACTTAGAAATGTTTATTTTAGTTTTTGTTATTTTTTTTTATATTTTAAAAAATTACATTAATTTTCATACATTTGGTTTAAATAAAACAAAATAACAATACAAATATTTTAATATTTTATCATTTTAAAAGTTGCCATTTATTGGTTATTCACCATAACATGGAAATCTGTTTATCGCCATTAGACAGAATTTTAATATTATGCATCCCTAATTGCAGCAGTTGTGTTCCATAAAAAAAAAAAAAGTTGAATCCCTGTTTGGGACAGATCAGTGCTCAGTAGGTTTAGAGTATCCTCACTTTGTGGGCTGGAGAATTGTACAGAAAACCAGCGAACTGTGGCTTGAGAAGATAAACTAATGGTGAGAAGGAGTTTAAGGGCTTTGTTCTGCTTTTGTGGAAGACAAAGACCTCCCACTGCTGACCTCATGGACGAGGGGAGATGGACGAATGGAGGGAGGGTCGGAAAGTTCACCGCAGTAATGAGCGGTGGCGAGAGCTGGATGGATGGATGACAACTTCACGATGGATTGCCATGTGAGGGTAACAGGTCCGGACAGTCAGGGTGAGACACTAGTTGAGTGCGACCTGTCCATCTGTCTGTATCTGTCCCATATAGGGCTGGGCGATATATCGAACACACCATTTAATACACAGAGCCGTAGTTCACTGACAAGCTACGCAATATCACGTTCATTATCACAGATGAATCGCCTCCGATAACGAACGCAATATTGCGTAGCTTGTCAGTGAACTGCGGCTTTGTGTATTAAATGCCGCTCCATTTGAAAACAGGTGATGGAGATTTAGCGCTAATCACGGAACGGGCTTTACTGACGAGATTTACTCGCCCGGCTCTAGTCCCATAGCATCTTATGTGAAGAAATGATACCCTTTACTGACTCGTTCTGACTCGTAATGATGTGTCTTCTATCCTCAGTTGGGAGTTACACTACATTGTAACAAAAATAAAAAATAAATTTGAGCAAACTTAAAATTTGAAGACAACTAGCTTCAGCAGATTTTTCAGGTTTCTCAACTTATTTTTAGGGAATTTTTGAGTTTTCTCAACTTTTTGTTGTATAAACTTAAAACAACAAGTTGAGAAAACTCAAAAATCTGCTGAAGCTGGTTTCCTTAAACTTGTTTAGTTTGCTCAACTTTTTATTAATTTTTTTTTTTTACAGTGCTGTAAAAAAAGATGAGAGAACTTAAACGTTTAAGGCAACCAGCTTTAGCAGATTTTTTAAGTTTATACAACAAAAAGTTGAGACAACTAAAAAATCTCCTACAAAAGTAAAATCTGCTGAAGCTGGTTGCCTTAAAATGTTAAGTTTGCGCAACTTATTTTTTTATTTTTATTTTATTTTTTTTACAGTGTACCTTTGTCTAGTCTACAACTTTGACTACACTGGAAATATGTGCCTACTGTATGTTTTGCATATTGGCGTTAAAACACTCAGGTTGCCTAAAGATATTGTGAATCGTGTCACATTTGCATAGATATGACTAGAGCAACAATAAAAATCCCCAGCCAGCAAAGAAACAGAAGAAGTTAGAGCAAAAAAACGCATAGTTTGAACAGATGGTGGATGGTGATCTTCTCTGGGCATCTGGGCTTTGCTCGAAATGGAGGATAGGTAGGTAGATGTGCTCATCGGTGGTAATTAGAGGCCCTCGCCGTGACCAAGCATTTCAGACTCGCTTTGATCCCAGGAAATGCGCCGCATCCTCAGACAGGTGGAGATAACTTCTCCTGAGGTCATTTTATGGACGGCGGTCCACAAATACGAGGTAAATCCCACTGGAACCAGCTGGCTTAGCACAAATCATTCCCTATAGCATGCAACCTTAATTTATGAAATTGTTATGGCTAAAATCTGGCATTTAATTCCAGAAAATCTTTATAGTTGTCCTGGGATGTCTTTATAGGGGTTCATTTAGAGTTCTGTCCTTCAGCGGTTCAGTTTGTTCTCACACATCTCGTACGGCCTTGAAGGGAGTCGTGCTGACGCAGCGAGTGCTGCCCCACCTGGGCCCCGTGCGCCCGTCCTGATAAACACAGCGTAGCTGAAACTATTTGGTCCTCCTGTGGCAAGAGCCTGTAGATACGACCCATGTGATTCAGAGTGATTTCCTCTTGGCTGAACTCCATTTGCGATAAACACGGCTGATTGTACAGTCCCTCTCGGTCGGAGGCCCAGATAGGAAGTGTGTCTCGGAGGCTAATCTTCCCCCCTCGAACGGAGGGCCCAAGTATTAGTCCCGCTGCTGTCTCTAATCCCTCACTTCTGATTCGAGAGTCTCCCGTGGCCTTTGGGATTGAGAGGAAAGTGTTTTTCTCTCTCTCTCTCTTTTTCCATGTTTATTTTTTGAAACATCTTTATGATGCTGTCCTGCTCCGCTACACTTAAGCGTTTATTAAAGCAAGGTTAAGCCGTCGCTTGGAGCCTTTCAATCAACTAGTGGAGTCCAGAAAGGATTAACAAGTTTCGCAAGATGAGAAATATCACAGATTTTGAGGCAACGATTTCTTCGTTTTTTAAAAATCTGGTCTCATGTCTTATAAGTGTCATGTATTTTTATTAGAAACTCCACTGCTCGTTACTTCCTGCTGGAAAGTTCAGGAATAAGTGATGCAACCCAAGCGTAACAAGATATTTTTTCAGAGGACATACTATTTCATGCATCCTGTCTGCCCTCATTTGCTGTAGTACAGCAAATTTTTATGATTGTGGTTCTTGGTTGACTGTTAGTCTAGATGGTTAGAATAGTTTAGGAAGAGCATTAGTGCATAAATAAATAAATAAAAACATTCACTTACTACTAGCTATGTCAATTTTTATT
Source organism: Acrossocheilus fasciatus (assembly GCA_036784905.1). Classification (NCBI taxonomy): domain Eukaryota; kingdom Metazoa; phylum Chordata; class Actinopteri; order Cypriniformes; family Cyprinidae; genus Acrossocheilus; species Acrossocheilus fasciatus. The sequence continues at coordinate 24,795,611 of CM071952.1, read as the reverse complement.
TTTGGTATATATGAAGAATCATTTTAAATACAATATTTTAAAATTTGTACTATATGGATATCTGACAACATAATTAAATACATTTTAATTTTCTTCACACATTTATATAAAATTTATATATTTAAAATAGATAAAATATGCTTATTTATTTATATTATATGCAATATTAATTGGACAGGAATTGGATTTTGAATGTATTTATTTAATGTTAATTTTTAATTAATAAAAATAATCACATATTTGAAATATTGCATAAATGAAACTCACATTATTTATTTAAATTAATTTGATTTATTTTTTAAATGATTGCATATTTTTTTATTAATTGAATTGGACAAGATTATTATTATTACATATACATATACATTACAATACATTATTTGTTTGCAAATACAATAATCAATGTGTATAAATAATTGTATATAGATAGTAAAAGAGTCAATTAAACAAGATTTCTGAATAATGAAACATTTCAATTTCAATTTCTTAAATATCTTTTCAACTTACATTTTTATAGTTTCATTAAAAAAAATTGCATTCATTTTAAATAATTGAAATGTACAAGCTGCAAAAATCTGATGAAAATGAGTTTGAATTTGCATTTTGTGTATGGAAAATTCACAAATTTAGAACATTTGTCAGATCTTTTGAAGTGCCGTCACAATAAGAACTGCTGCTCATGACCCCACAAAAGAGTGAAAGACAAACAGAGAGTAAACAAATGAATGGACAGGGACAGTCCTGTCCTGTCACACACGTAGCTGTAATAGTTCGAATGGCGAGGTCAGCTTGAACCCCTGCCCCAGATAGAGATCTGGCGGAGGAGAGGTGCGTTTGGCTTAGCTTTGCACTCTTTGAGGCACTTCAGTTATGGTGCTAATCCTTCTGGAAAGGACATTACGACATGGCGTGACTCTGACCTTGGAACAGTTTCAGAGTCACAAATCAAATCAAAACAGAATCACTCCAGTACTAGCCGATGAATCTTTGAAACAGAGCGTCAGTAACTAAAGCTAATCCTAATTAGCACTATGTTAGATATCAGACGTCGCTCAGCTAGTTAGAGTCACGAGTCGCATCCCTTACGGTTTGACTGATAGATTAATGGTGTTTGCATAGGTTGATGCATCTCAGAAATGTGGAATTACAGGTTCTTTTTAGGTTCCCCGACTCCGTATCGCCATGTTTCTCGTTGCAGTGTTGCAGGAAAGAGATGAAATTGTCAAATCGCTGTCAAAACAGCTGTAGCAGCTAGACGAGCCGTCTGAAAATGTCACAAACACTCACAGCGGCCTCCTTTGTCCGCCTGCCGCCGTTCCCTCTGAGCTGGGTGTGGCTGTGAAACTGTAACATTCCTGCGTAACCCCACACCGCGCGACCATAAAGAAAAGACACAAAGAACGTGGATGAAATGATTGAATGGAAGGGGGATAAAGACGAGAGAGCTATCTGAAAGGAACCTTTGAAAAGGGTTTTTGGGGAAGGTTTCTCTGGATCTGCCCGGGGTGACTGGACTGATTTAATTTGAACAGTGCCTGCGGATCAGGTGACGGCAGTGATTTGAGGGTCAGTGTGTCAGGCTATGAGACAGAGAAGTGCGCACGAATTAAGAAGAGCTTGGTTTCGGATCTTTAGCTCCTACAAAAATACAGTGATGTCAGATGTTATTAAAAGACTGTCATGTCCGTATGCCAAAAAACCCCAAAAAATTCATACTGTAAAAAAAAAAAAAAAAAAAAAAAAAAAAAATATATATATATATATATATATATATATATATATATATATATATATACATATACATATACATATACATATATATATATATATATATATTTTTTTTTTTTACAGTATGAAATTTTTGGGGGTTTATATATATATATATATATATATGCAGAGCTGGGTAGTGACTAATTACATGTAATCTGGATTATGTAATCAGATTCCGAAAAATTAAGTACTTATAATTAGATTAAATTACATTTTAAAATACTTGTAACCACAGTTACTTTTTTTTTATTATTAATTACTTGATTACATATATTCACACAATAGCAATACATTTTTTATAATTTATTGATTCTCCCTAATTCTTTCTCATGTTTTAAATTTTCCTTACTAAAATGCCTACATGACATGCAGGTAAAAAAAAAAAAAAAAAAGTTATTTTAAAAATATTTATTTTAATTTTACATTTTTATGACTTAACTAATTATTAGCTTTTCGTTAAACTCACAAAACCCTTGCAGTTCCTTCATGAGCGCCAGTTTGGGAAACCTTGACATGATGTAATGCTTAATTCACTCTATGTTGTTAATAACAACACATTTAATATATTGCATTTTAATATCAGCATGGTACACTATTATCCACTATTTAAACCAATTTGAAAAACAAGCCATATTTATATTATCTAAAATGTGTAATGTAATGAATTACGTTACTAACTACAATTTTTGTCATGTAATTTGGAATCAGTAAGATCCTGATTATTCAGCTCTCTGTGTGTGTTTATATATATTGCATAAATGATAAAATGCCATGTCACTGTTGGTAAGACTCAAATGGTAGAGCCAGCCTCATTATTTCCACAGCCTTTTAAAGTTGCAACCGCATTTTGGAGCATATACAGTTATTTGTCTTTAAAAAATGTCATGGAACCACAGTTTCTGCTAGAATACCATTTAAAGTTATTGTTACCACTGTAAAATCATAAATTAACATGGACAACCTTACCACAGTTTTAAAGCACAAACAATAAGTGTAGTGCCTGGCGAACTGTGGTTCTCAGGGCCACCGAGTGCAGTGAACTTATGCAAATTGAACGCCAGAAATATGTGCAAACACCGGTGGGAACTGTAATAATATTTGAAGTTCCTCCGCAGTTCTGTGCACTGCAGTGCAGGTGTCCTCAAGGACGCTTCTCGCTTTCCCAGCACAGCTGCGGGTTTTGTTGCAGGTGTGTGTGTGTGTGTGTGTGTGTCATTGAAACGCTCCTCTGCCGTTGCCTGCTCTCCCTCATTAGACCCTTTCCAACAGGATTACCAGACTGCCGAGTCTGCAGGTACTCTTATAAGTTCATTTCACCTGCTGTTTGGGAGCCATAATAGCTTATTGATTGGCTGACAGAGATGCACTGGGGCAGCGTAGAAGGACGTCCGGCGGAGGAGGAGGGGATAAGTTAATCTCAGTTGGGCGCGGGTGAAGAGAATTCAATCAGACAACCCCCCAAGGCTTATAAGTGGCGTGTAAATTTGTGTCCACCTCAGTGGATTGGACCTGACTGATATCTGAGCACTTGCGAAGCAGCAGTTCTGAACAGAAAAGTGAGGAAGAAAGAGGGAGAAAACCTGTTGGCACATGTTTAGCATGTTTAATATGTTTGCTTGGAGGCATTACAGTATGTAAACTCCTGTCTTTGATTGTTAAGCTTGCTTGAATAGACTTGAACAGTTGAGAAGTAACATGTGATAGTTACTTCTGCTATATTTCATCACGACTTTAAAGCACATACAGTAATTTCAGTCAGGCGACCATATTGGAATGGGGGACAAGGCCAAAAAAAGTCAATGGAAAACATATCTTAAATTACAAAATGCAAAAATAAATGTGTTTATTATTAGTTTATTAGGTTAAATCACACTGAAAGCTAATGCATCACTCAGCTCTTTTAAATTAAAAAAGTGGGACTTTCCTACAGTTGCCAAATTAACCACTGCTTTTCTATTAATTATTTTTCGTTAGTTCATGTTTTTTTTTTATGACCATTCTGATGTTTGTGACCATTGTAATGTTTCTGTGTAGCATCTCCAAATTAAATTAACATATCATTAAAAGAATATGTATATGTATATGTATATGTATATATATATATATATATATATATATATGTATATTAGTGCTGTCAATCGATTAAAAAATTTAATCGCGTTAATCACAGTCATGGACTGTGATTAATCATGATTAATCACAAATTTAAAATACTAGGATTTACCTGTAAATGTGTTGAAATAAAGATGCATGACAAAGATGCATGACTTCCGCCAGGTATGAGACATAATCCTTATTATTGTTTTATCATTATTCTTTTGTTTTTATTCAGCCATTATCAGCCTTTATACTGGCAATAGAACATTTTCCAAGCCACATCGCTTCAATCCCAGCATACATTTACCCAACTATTATCGAATGTGTTTCTAAATAGATACAACAAAACATTTTCTTGTGACCTTACGTGAAGTATTATGACAAAATGCATTATGAAGAAGAATTGGACCTTTTCTGCAGGTGCATTAGAGCTAATATTAGCATCATACTTCATAAGACAATTTATGAGATTAACAGTACACTTTTACTCAGAACTCACTTCAAACCACCATCGAGTGTTTGTAATAACTTCCTTTTGCGATCACATGTGGAATTTGGTCGTTTACTGTTGTTAAAATATGCCATTTATAGCCTTTTATATCGCTGCACAAATTAGCATTTCAGATGTACACATTCTTCGTAATTGTGTGTTTATTATCTTATATAATCTATAGTGGCTGTTTTCATGTTTATTTCTGCTGTGTAAAAGCCTGAACATGTATGCTCTGCTGAAACTCACGTTATTTGAGATGTTACAACCGCTTCTCCGTTCTTAAGTTGCCAGGGATACATTCCAAGTATAATACACATTAGTAAAAGGATCTATTTTAATTTTTATTTGTCTATATACACTTTGGGCGCCCGCGGTACATTATAAAAGTAGCCCAAAAAAACGCAACCCACGGCTCTGTAATTTTTCCCGCGACTGTATTTTCAAAATAGGCCACTTGTGTCGTTACCCTGGCAACACTGGTTCGCTGTACCCTCGTCACACAATGATAGATAACCTTCTGCGCTGCGATGACATGAAGAAGTTGGAGTCAAACCTTATCAAGCGATTAATTTGCGTTAAAAAAATATTAAGGTGTATATTTTATTAATCACATGCGTTAACGTTGACACCCTTAATGTATGTGTGTATATATATATATATATATATATATATATATATATATATATATATATGTCTATATGTATGTGTGTGTATATATATATATATATATAATTGTTTTTATGAAAGCAATAAAAATATAAAATAGTAATAATTATATATAATTAGTTTTATATGTAGTAGTAATAATAATAATAATAAAAATATAAAATATTTGATATCTTTATTATTTTTATTACATATAAAACTAATTATATATAGATTCCAGGGTTTCATTTATCTTAGCACTAGTAACCCAAAATCTGCTGACTCTCATTGGAAACTCTCTTCCGATAAGCTCCACATCCTGCCTTCTCATCGACAGCTGGTGGCTGCATCAGTCTTGTGCATTTAGGTGTGTGTGTGTGTGTGTGTGTGTGTGTGTGTGTGTGTGTGTGTGTTTTCTCAGAGGAGCCGCGGCCCATTAGCTTGACCTGTCACACACACTTTACGCCTCCGTTACCTGGAAACTGTGCATCTTGTTTTTTTTTTTATTTGACCGCCTGGAACCGGGTGCCATTCACGGTGCATTTAGCACAGCCGTCTAGCGCACATCCCTATTTGCTCAGACCCGCATGCCCTTTGACCCATCTCATTGCGTGCATCGACATCATGGACACCGCTGGCTTCGCTAAACAGCATGTACCGCTAAAGACTTGTTTGGGAAATCTTCCTTCCACCTGCAGCAGTCCGTTTTTGCTTTCTCATAAGTATTCCTGGACTATTTGCGTCCTTTCCAGGCTGGCGCTATCGTTCTGGTCTGGCAAATCTCATCCTGTCTGGACGTAAACGCTCCGTTGACACAGAGACAAACAGTAGATGATGGCGGAAAGAAAATTGAGGTGAGATAGAGAGGCAACGCACAGACCTTGACCCTGCAGCAGACACCACCCTCGATTGGTCATCGCTTATCTTATTGTGATGTCAGGGCCAACAAGACTCGACCCCTCCGTCACCCTCCGTGATCCCATGACCACCCCTCCATTCCTCCAAACGCTCATATACAAAAAAACATCTGAATCAACCCGCTGTCAGTTCATGTGGGATATTACCCAGAAACGGCTTGGCACATGGTTCAAAGACAATTGCAGAAAGAAAACAAATAGAAGATAAGAGCAGTTGTGTAATGCAGATGGACGTGTGATCCAGAATTTGGGACAAAAACATTCCAAACACACTGCTATAACTTAGGAAACGTTTAGTATGTGTAGATGTTGGGAACTAAACATATTTATTAGGATTGTAGCTACTATACATACAATTTTTAACCTAGATAAGTATTATTTTACTACGTACTAAGTAATATTCAACACAAGTCACTATTGATTTTTGTTAAATTAAAATTGTAAATGTTAAAGGAATATTTTATTTGAAATGTGTATATATAACAATCATAATAAAATTATATATATTGTTATTACATATACTGTACATTTAAAAAATAAGTAAATTATTAAAACATTTATTTAATTGTAATTATTTATTTATTATTTAAATCGTATTTTTAATAAAATACAAATTTTTATATATATATATATATATATATATTTTTTTTTTTTTATTACTTTTTAAATGAAATATTACATTTATTAAATTTATGTATTATATTATATATTAAATACTGTAATTTTTTATGTATACACAAATATTGTTTAAATATATATCAATCTATATTTTATATTAATATTTCACATAAAATGTGCTCACACTTCATGATTCAGTCAAATCTTTATTGCTGAAACCAATTTTATTTATGAAATTTAATTTATTTTATTTATTTTTGAGTAGTCCATTTCACTCAGAAATATGTCACATTGCTTTTCGTTGACTTTAATAAAAATGAAGTTTGATGATATCCTTTACAAAACATTGCACGCCCATTAGAATGTTTTAATCTGTAAAAACTGTACATTTGAATATTCCCACAACCAAAATGGAATGTTTGGAAAGCATTTTTAGAACATCAGTTTGTTAGCAGGAGTGAGGGAGTGAGGGAGTGAGGCCGAGAGAAGGAGGGAAAAAGCTGAGAAGCTTGCTGTGCTTGCATGGAGAAGATAAGAAGACAGGTGGTTTGTAGTCTGATGAAAGAACGTCTGACAGCTGGCAACTCTCAGAACGGCTCGGTCTGTGTGTGTGTGTGTGTGCGCGTCGAAGAATGTGAATGTTTGCATGCGTGTTTGTGTGTCTGTCTGTATTTGGCGAGTCTTTGTGGGTCTGCCAGCTGAGACACATCCCAGAAGACCCATCCTCCGGGTGTCCCGCTCCTCTGGCGTTCCTGGCGCACACCCAGCTAATGCCAGCACCCGGAGACGCTTTAGTGTCTGACACCAGATCCGCACAGGGAGGAAAACAGCAAGAAAGATCTCATGCTATGTGCTGAACTTACAGACACGGTAAAGGGATAGTGCACACACACAAAAAGAAAATTCTGTCATTATATACTCATGTCAAAAACCTGTACTTTTTTTTCTTCTTCTGAGAACCCCCCTGAAATGTAGGTGTTTTTTTTTTTTTGGCCATACAATGCATTCATTCAGATAAAGTAGTATTTTATACACATCAGATTTATTTTAGTATCATTGTTATAGTTTTAATATTTTGAATTAGGTTTATATATATATATAAACCTAAATATATATATATATATATATATATATATATTTCCTGTTTTTAATTTTATTTTTTGTTAATATTTCAGTAATTTTGTTGTGATTTTGTCATTTTTATTAGCTTTTAAAAATCTGACTATATAGTCTTTATTTCAGTTTTAGACCAGTTATTTATTTATTTAAAAAATGAAAAAAATTACATAATGTTTTTTCTGGCTTTATTGCAAACATTTTGTTTGCACATTATATACACAGAAAATAATATAAATTGTAATTATTTAGTCACCCTCATGTCACAAACCTGTAGCACTTACTTTCTTCTGATAAATAAATAAATAAATAAATAAATAAATATTAATTTACTCTGCACTTAAGCACTCTTAAAAAAGTTTCTTTATTGGTATTGATGGTTCCTATAACATATATAGAGGCTTTCCATTGCACAAAAGGTTCTTAATAGTAGAAAATGTTGTTGTTTTTTTAGATTAAAATGTTATTTAAACTAAGAAAAAAGGTTCTTTTATAAACTGTTCAATAAAAAGTTTTACATGGAACCCAGATTTTTATTTTTTTTTGGACATTTCTATATGGAAAACCCCTTTTTGCGCATTTATTTTTCATAGTCATACAGGTTTGGAATGACGTGAGGGAGAGTAAAGGATTTATATTTTTGGGTGACCTGTCCCTTTAAGGGGCTTTCATAGTGATCGGCAGTGACCAGTGTTCATTTTCAGTAATAGTCAGAGACATTTGTCAAATGTGAATGTAAGAGGTTATTTCAGATTCAAAGTGACATTTTGTGTCATTATTCCCTAACTTTCTGTCTGTCTGTTTGATGGGTCACTCCAGTGATCTCCAAACACTGCCTTTGTGACGATAAGGTGCTTTGTTTGCCCAGAGAAGATGGCACAAACGGGGCACACGCTGTTATTTGCCATTGGCAAATATGTAGAGTCCTGGGCAAGCACAGCGCTGTGTGAGTACTCAGTGTGCTTCACTTACCCTGACTAAAACGCTTCAAAGAGCCAGGGCAGTTTCAGGCCGCAGTCGAAGTTTGCGAATAATAGATGTGTAGTTTTAACTGTTTCATACATAACTTCTCTTTAATGGTCTTTTGGCCCATATGCTGAGAGACTTTGATGTCCAGATTTTTCCTCTGGCTCTGATGCTTCCTGAAATGGAGTGTGAAGACTCGTTTTGAGTCTTGATTTACTATATCAACATCAATGGTTTTGTCTCATTTCTCAGGGTGGTCTGTTGGCTGTTGGACTTGGCTGTCCTCAGCCGTTTGAGGGAATAGACAGGACTTGTCTTTGACTTTGTCTTTTGCCCAGGAGGGCTAGATCACCTGTCCATGCACAGCTTCTGATGTTTTCCAGGTGCATGAGCTTTATTCTGTAAGAGAGAGAACAGAGATTCAGAACAAATGGTGTGAGGATGAAAGATTTTTTGCTTCCTCTGCATCCACTGTTGCCATCCATTTATAAGCTGTTTCTATTTTTTAATTAAAAAAAAAAAAATGCAAATCAGCACCACTTTCATTGAAATGACAGTATTATGTTATTTTATTAACATTTATTAAATTAAAATTATGTAAAAGTTTTATATTATAAATAAGTTATTATTTAATTGTATTATTTAAAAAACACAATTTAATTTAATTAATTCATTTATAAATATTTTATTAAATGTAGTATATTATTATTATTAGTGTAAATTATATTTTTTATTGTTTTTGTTATATTTTTATAAATGCATTATTAAATTTTTTATTAAATGTAATAAATTACTTAGTTTAGATCCATCAGTTTTAGATAATTGTTTTCCCAAATAAATCATATCATTTTTAAAATAATTTAATTAACTAAATAGATTAACATTTATTTTAAATAAATGTTAAAAATTAACCTTAAAATGACATTTATTTATATTTCATTTAATTTTTATTATATATCTTTGTTATTATTATTATTGTTATTCTAAATGAACCTATATATATATATATATATATATATATATATATATATGTATATAATTTTTTTTAATTATAATATTTTTTAGAAATGCATTATGAAATTTTATAATGTAATAAATTACTTGCAGTTTACATTAATCAGTCACATGAGTTTCCATTGTAGTTACTGTTAGAAATTAGAAATGTATTAACTCAAGTGAGTGTTTTTTTTTTTTTTTCCCTTTTATTTCTTCTCCATTTATCATTTTTCTAATGTGATATACCATATTTGGCATATAAATCAATGACTAGAAACCCGGCAGCGTATTTCCATTCATCCCTTGTAGTCAAATCAGCGTCGCCCAGTAAGCATCCATGAGTGTCCGTGTCCGTAATAAATGTTTTGATGAAGGTAATTGCTTGGTCAGACAGTGATCACTGGATGGTGAAAATGAGTCCCGCAGAGTTCATCTCCAGGGACTACATTACAATTCACCATCTTTGAGACCACCATTACACTCTTTCACAAGCCAGCGCACATTTTATGCCATCTTATCTCCACTAGACAGATATTTGCGCAAGGATCCTGCTTTATTAATTTATTTCATTAGATGATAAGTTTTGATAAGCCGCCGGAGTTAACCGCCCTTGCGTAAATCAATGAGTCCTCAACGCTGGAGAAAAGTGGGTTTGAGTTCGCTCTAGCGTACTAATGAATTGCATATCAGTGTGAAAACAAGGGGATTTGACTGGCGATTAGAGAGGAAGATTGGTTTGGCTGTTCCAGCGCTCTGCTCTCACAGTCAGAGTATTGGTCTTTATCGGATAGCTGCTCTCCGCTTGGATATTTATTATTGCTTTCCACACAAACTCCCCAAACACTTACGCTACTGTCAGAGAATCTATGCATTTCATTTCATAAGGGGGTCAGATAAGCCCGAGGGTATAACCCTTTCTATATTGCCTTTTTTTCCTGACAAGATAAATGCAATACTACAGCGGGTAAATGCAAACTGTTTATTGCAAAAGATTAGCTAATCCCGTATTAGCATAAATCACACGCAGTATGGACACAGTCTGCTGCATATCACAGCACACCGCATGGTAAATGTTAAAATACCTGAAACATATCATACACAACTTGAAATTAGATGGTTTATGATTTACATTCAGTTTCGGATGCATTTCAGAGTCTTTAAAATGTGTTTTAGCGTCATTCATTGATTTATTATCTGTTTTTCAAAACAGTGGGAATTGTTTCCTTGATGTCTATCTAAGTTCAGCTGAACTCTAAACAAATTATTACCAGTGTAATGTACTTTCCTTTGCATATAGCTTGATATTTTGTTGACATTTTATTTCATGTAATTTTTTTTATTTTATTTTATGTTATATTGTAATATTTAAAATACAATGATCACTTTAATATGCAATGTTTGAAATAATTACAATTCTGTCAGGACCACTATAATCAAAAGATAGATACTTAGCATAAAGTTTTGGTTTGGCGGTATGGTTCTGTTCTGTGCAAAAACTCCCTACCCATCCATGCAGCCTGTGATGAATGAGCAGGGAGAGCAACAATAATAACCCCCCTAGGGTAAACAGAACAGAACAAAGCAGATATCATTAATGCACTTAATGGTATTTAAGTGTATTTAAGTCTGATTCAGCAAGGAATATCAGAAAGACAAGTCCTGACTGTGCGAAAGGAGGAGTTGGGGATGGTGGAGGGTGATTTGCTCCTGAGCAAGCGGAAAAAGCTGCTGATTGATACGGAATAGAGCTTATATAGGAATGCCGTGATAGGTGTTGTATTCCTATAGTTAGATATGATCAGCTGAGAATCATCTGATGCAAGCTTGCCTCACGTGACCTGCCAGAACTAACGCTAACGCTTCATTTATCGTGCACTTGAAAAATCACATTTTGGCATCAAAATAAGACATTTAAGCTAATATAACAATACAATGAAATGTATTTTATTTTATTAAAGTTAAATGATATATTACATTATTATATTATATTATATTGTATTATATTATATTATATTATATTATATTATATTATATTATATTATATTATATTATATTATATTATATTATATTATATTATATTATTATATTATATTATATTATATATTTTACTTCCACTTGTGTGCTTTCACTCTAGGGTGCATTATGTTTTAGTGTCATTAATTGGTTTATATCCTGTTTTTGAAGCCTCGTTGTTGTCTGTTCTGAATCTTCTAAGGCATTAAGAGTCATAACAGACGTTGTTGAGGAACTGAGAGCCTCTGTCCAGAGGAAGCATAGCAGTGCTTTGGTAGAATAGCTTAACGTACACAAAGGGCTACTGTTAGGGATTCACGTATGGTCCTTTTGCTCTGTTTTTATTCATCTGCAGTCGGAGATGACACTGTTATGAAATATTAAGGGCTTTCATCCAGCAGTTTCGATTTCCTGGCCCTTAGGGAATTGAGTACTTAAAGCCAACTTTGTTCTGGGAAGAGGTATTTTTTGCTCTCAGACTGGAGTTGTTTCAGCTGTCTGCTTGTTTTAGCAGATCATCTCTTGGTCATTTTGTCTTCATGCTGTGGAGAGCAGATGGCAGGCTGACACGCTGTGGGAATGACAGAGTTTACAGTATGACACTAAAGTTTTGAAGTGTCACAAATTGTCATCGTTTTTACCAATGTAATGTACTCCTTTTGTACATTTGTTTTATATTGAAATATTATTTAAACTATTAATCGTTATTAATTATTTTAATATATAATATTAGAGAATCAAAATTACTGTGCATTTTAAAGTCACATGTTGCCATCAAAACAAGGAATTATTGTGACTATTACAATGCAATGATATATATATATACACATTTATTCAATTTTGTTAAAAATATAATTTTTTTCATATATTTAAAAAAGTAATTTTTAGTATGTTGTAATATTTCAATTAATTTTATTTTAGTGTGAATGTAAGTGAACTAAGACCAAGCAGTAATAAAATAAAATAAAAGTAATATTTAAACATTGTAAATATATTAATATTTAAAATATTGTTATTTATGCAATTTTACTTCTGTGCAATCTTTTCTTAGTTTTTCAGATGTCTGTTGTTAAAAGTGTAGTGATGTATGAAGCACAGCCAACTTGAATATTTTACAAAATCTGTTTTGAATTTCGACTGCAAAAATGTGCAGAACAACAACTAATATTTAATATATATATATATATATTATTTTATTTTATTTTATTTTTTTTATTTTTTTTTTAAGTATTTTTATATGATGTTGTAATATTTGAGTTAATTTTGTTATAGTGTTAGTAGAAGTGAACTAAGACATAAATTTTAAAACACCTAAATATTGCAAACATACAGTATGTCTAGTCTGAATTTTGCCTGCAAAAATTCACAGAACAACAATAAATGTGACTACCTTTACACAGTAACAGACAATCATGTATTGAATGTTATTCTTTGACAATGAATTTTGAACCAAAGCCAGATATTGCAACAAATCTGACCTATTGTCATCCAAGCCCAACGTGTGGGGCATTTCCACCTGAAAATCCACTGAATCCTGCTTCACGTCCAGGCCAAGTCTAGATCTATAATCCTCAGGCTGTTTAATACCTTGAAGCAACAAGACTTGAGCCAGGAGGCAGCAAATGGACATTTTTGAAACACAAACAGGCTTATGTTTTGGAGTCGCTCGTTTGTCTCTCTGTGCCGTTTGTTCCAACAGCTTCACTATCAGCGCTGTCCGTTCCCTCGGTGTGGATCTGTTGAAGCAGCGGTTTGTGTTAGCACCTGATTTATCAGTGTGAGGCGAGATAAGGCCGCTCCATCACTCGGCTGTGTAATCCTTCCAGTGGCAGTGGATGAGGAATTAACCCGGACCCGCCGAGGTGTCGTCTAATCGCCGCTGTGGGAGCGCTGGCCTGACAACTGCTGCCGGCTCGGGAAACAAGGAACCATTGTGGCACCTGTCTATTTCTGCAGTTGTGCCCATTGTGACGGACAGTCGAAGTCGGAAGGACTTAACTGGAAGAAGATTCGGAGATTGAACCGCAACTGATCAGGAACAGAGGGTCCGTTCTGTAACGAAGCACCTCGACACATGACCCAATGAGTTGTCGTGCTTGGTCATAAAAAATGACAGCGTGATATAAAATACAATCACTTTTTCATCCAAAATAGTAGGGCTTTGTTTCCATGCTGTCTAAGTTCAACTCAGCTGGTGTAACGGGCTTTTTTTAGACATTGTTCTAAATTCTGTCCTTATTCGCCATCTACATAAAGAATTTAAGCAAATATAACAATACAATGAAATGAACACTTATTGTATTATTATTATTTTTTTTTTTACTTTATTTTGTTTATATTTTCTTCTTTATTTTATTTTTGTACATTTTATTTAATATAAAATATTTTATATTGTATTTTTATATAATAACATATTTAATATTTAAAATATTTAAATGAATCATTTTAATATATAATATGTAAAATAATAATGATTATTGTGTAATTTAAAGTCACATGTTGTTACATTTTGGCATCTAAATAAGAAAAGCTATATAATTGTATGCATTTTATTTAATTTAATCCATACATTTTTATTTTATTTTTGTACATCATTTTATTTTATTTTATTATTAAAATGGAATAAATATTTTATGTATAATATCTTTAAATATTTTGCTATTTTATATTATTTAGTAATTTTCTAAATATTACCACTTGATTGATTGATTGATTGATTGATTGATTTTTTTGTATAACCATTCACGAAAAACATATTGAGTGCTGCATCGTTCTTGGTCAGCGTTAAGCTAAACCTACTCTTCTACTAGAAGATCTTCTTCTCTCATGCTCTGCAAACTGTCTGGAGACGTGTTTGTGGACCAGAGTGAGATGGATTAGACCCGTGGGGAAATCTTTCAGCTGAAACTGTGTGTGTGTGTGTGTGTGTGTTAACGTTAACGTGAATGTAGCTCCCTAAACCGTGGCCGGTTTCCAGAGCCTGACTCGAACCCCTCTGGGAGTGAAGTATCCATCATGCAATGCTACAATCTCTCCACACTGCTGACGGCACCTCTCTGTGATTGGCCCACAAACATGGTTATGTTTCCTCTGTGTATACGTTAAAGTCAAAAATCAACTGCAGGCTAGCTTATTCATTGTTAGCGCTGACACGTGCTGATGGAAACTCCTAACTCAGTTACCAGTTACTCAGTTAAAATTCAACAGTGCTGTAAGTTGCAGGATCGTTTCCATTGCTGGGTTTTGTCACTTTACAATAATATTATTTAATGCATTTGAAATCATGAATCAACTTTTACATATACACTTGTAAAATAATATTTGTTAATGCAATATGAATGAAATAGGTTAACAATAGTATTTTTAAGCAGTATCGCATAAGCAAGAGTTCTGTTATTTTGAATATGAGAGGGAGACCATCACTGGTTTCATTCATGAATTAATCAGGGTTTTAGATCAAATCATTTAAGTGAACTCATTCATAAAGGGAGTCACTTGATTCGTTGATAAATAAGTCAATGAGTGAATGATTCACTGACTCACTCGTAAAGAGTCACTTGATTCATTAATAAATGAATCAGTGTATTTGAACAAATCTATGAATGACTGATTCACTAACTCGCTCGTAGAGTCGCTTGATTCATTAATAAATGAATCAGTGTATTTGAACAAATCAATTCATAACGAGAATCACACAGCTGATAAAACTTGTGTCAGAACTCATTTTTGTTCGTTATAAATGTAACATTCTGAATAAATATAATAGTATCAGTTTTGAATTTGCATAAACTATGCACATTGTATTTCATGCGTCATTTGAAAAATAAAATAATACTGCAAATATAATGAAAGATAACTTGGTGTCATGCCTCTGTTGAGCTAATGAAATGTGTTTATGGTCATCAAATGAGCACTGACACAATAGCGTTGCTAGGTGATCCTCAGACAAACAGACTATCAGAACATGCCTGAGTTCGCTAATGGAATCTGAACATGGACTCTAAGCGCTCTTAAGAAAGGACCAGAGACCAACACAATGAAATTAGAGGTGAAGGTTACTCTGTCAGAGTTACATTTATCTCAAATGTGTCAGTAATCACAGAGGACTGAAAGCACCGTGAGCTCTTAAATTAATCAAAATTGCAGCACATCATCTAATGTTCCAGACAGCAGGCAGATGCCTTTATCCCCAGAGCACAATTATGAGCTAAATGTGCCGTAATGTTCCTCAAGGTTTTCTTAAGCTGGTATAAAAAAAATGAGATGTTTACCTGCTTTCAGTCTATAGCACCGTTTGAGGTGTAGTTACAGAGGATTTAATGTAATGATTAGGATGGAACTGGGATTCTTCCCTTGTAAATATGTTCTAGAGGTTTTTTTGTTTGTTGTTGTTGTAATTTAATTTAATTTTATTTTATTTTTAAACTTGGACAACCAGATCTTTTATTTTGGGGGGAAAAAGTGCACATTCATAATGAAAATGCATCGGGTGGTGCAACAAGCAATTTAGCTTTAGTAACGAAGGTCAAAATAAAAAAGAAGAATCATTGTGGAAACAGTTGTTCGGTCTGAATTAATATCTCAAAGTACGTCAGTAAAAGAATAATTGACCTGATTATTCCTGTCCGAATAGGACTTATGTTGAGGTCTTTCTTACATAATAAGGAGACTGTGAGGCATTGAAAATCATCGCGATTGTAACTCTCTTGGTTTTTGTGTGGTCCTGCAGCTTTCAGTGAGCCACTTCCCAAGCCAAGTGTTATCCATCAGCTAGAGAGTTTTCGTCTCTCAATCTTCTCGTTTCTTACTCCCTGACCTCTCACCTCAACACCTTTGACCCTCCCATCTCTGTTTATAAACTATATACAATCTGACAAGCCTAAAAGGGGGTGCGCTCCTCACTTTTATACTGTTTGCAGCACTTTGACAGGGGAGTGTGAGAGACACTGAAGGATTTAGGGTAATTGTTCCCTCATCCACATGGGACTCCCTAATTTAGTCTTGGGCGACCTTTGACTCGGCAGCTAAGTCTGTTTTCTGTCCTTTGGCTTGACTGAAACGGGGCTGAGGAGGGTATGGAGTTCATATTTATTTATGTAGCGCGTCCACAGGTTTGTGTGTGTCCCAGACATGGATTATCGATCGGGAGGACCGGTTCTGGTGGAATTCTTTTCCTGGGAGGGTGTAGTGAAGAATGTGTCACGGGGTGATGTTATTTAGGGGTGTTAAGTCGTGCTTGTGTGGGAGATGTCCAGCCCGATTAGTGTTCATGTAGCTCACTGCTCTTTGTATATGTCGGAGGAATGTGTTTTCTGTGTACGTACAGATTCCCAGGTGGTCTTAATTACAGTGCAAGGTAATTAACTTTTGTGCCGATGACCCCAATTAAGAGTTTGTATGTTCTAACTATCTCAAGGAATGGTGGGTGATTTGGGTATTGCAGCAATTCCAGTCTCTTTCGGCTTCTTATCGTTTTCCCAGGCAGCGTTTGGGCTCAATGCAGGTCAGAGGCCGGATGGATTAATCTGAAAGCCACGGCATTGTTAACCAAATTCTAATTAATCTCTCTTTTCTATTGCTAAGCGGAAAACACGCCCAGACCACAAAGCAGCATGGGATATCTACCTTTCAGTGTTGAATTTGATATTCTGGTTCTGGGTGGATGACGTGGCTCTTCTCTTTTGTGATAAAAGAGACCAATATAAATGTTTTTTTTTTATTTTATTAAATGAGTCATTATTTAAATCTGATGATTCATAAAAAAATGTTTTACTTACAAGAAAGTAGTATTAAAATATACATATATAATATATATATATTATTATGTTTCTCCTTATGCGTTGCCTGCTGTCTACCTGGGGTAGAATTCCATAATGTAAGTTTTGTAAATGAATAATACACATAATGAATTAAATGACAAAATGTTTACTTCAGGGAAAGAAGATTTTGAGCTTTTTTTGTCCTCAAATATATTATCTACCTTATGCGATGACATTTTATTAAAATAAAATAAAATTGGAGTCTCATTCTTTGTGCATATTTACATTTTTCTATATGTAATTTATTTAAAATATTACATATATTATTGTTTATATAGATAGCACAATCAGTATAATTAGCAAAATGTTTAATCATTTGTCAGTGTGAGATGGTGCATATAAAGATCCTCAATGTGTATGTTTTGCATGCAAGACTGTCAGTGTTTTGACATCAAGCCTGGGGAAAAAATGTTCAAAAAATCAAATATAAACCAGATTTTCTTGCATATTTTTCTAATGAGCTGATTTTTGGACCGTGACTGTTTTAATCACAAGACTGACAAGTCTCTCAGATTGTGTCAAACACGTTTCAGTCTCAGCTGCCGTTGTGGTCTCCAGTTTGTCATTTTCTTTGTCAAATAATGACCGTGGACATACAATTTTGGTCTCTGTGTGTGTGAGATTCTCGACAATGCTTGACAATTTAGGTGAAGCGGAAAACACCTTTCAGAAAACACACACACACACACACACACACACACACACACACACACACACACACACACACAAACACAAACGTGCTGACAGGGAGAGTAGGGAAAAGAATTCAGAAGTAATTTTCAGCTGAACTAGGATGAGAAGCCCCGCTGATGAGGCCTGTTAGTATTGTTCTCCGGCAGTCATTCATTTCTAATCATCCACATGCAGTTGTGTCTTATCTCTCTTTGTTTCCACGTCCTGTTGCTTCGAGCACCTTGTTTCACACTGTTTTGATTCAGACTCTTTTATTGTGACGTTTGCCTGTACAATGGCCTTGAGAAAGCAAAACAATGTGAAGAAAAGATGTTGGAGTGTGTGTGTATGTGTGTGTGTGTGTGTGAGTGTGCATTAGGACTACTACAAAAATTGCAAAGATGCTTTGAGAACAAACAGTCTGAAGCAGGAGGAAGGCATCCGGGCTGTGTTTAATTGATGGCAGGCATTGCTTTAGTTGAAACTAGGATGTTTGCTTAAAGTTATTTTTGCCTCGTTTGTCCCTTCTATCATTGCACGGCTGAAACTAATACGGCGAGCCCACACACAGTTCTCAAAACAGCACCGCTACATCCTTCATTAACGTAAACAGCGAGTAGACAGTTGACATTTCCAGCAAATGGCCGCCCATCCTGCCATCCTGCTCTATCTCACACTCAGCCCCCTTCTATCTCTTCCTGTCCGTCTCCCCTGCCAGGTTTTACACATCTGTCCCTGAGATGAGGGGCTGTTGACTCGCTCAAGTAACAGATTTATGTGGTGTTTAAGTTTGGCAGAGTCGACACCTCTCGTTTTGACAGGAGCCGGCGGTGAGCTGTGAAAGCGGTTTACACATGGCACTCAAGTTACTGACTGCTCTTCAGATAGAGCCGTTTCTGACCAACATCATGTCAAATTCCATTGGAATTCCATGAAAATTCTTTTGAAATTCCATTAGATGAAAAATAATGGGAATATTACAGGCCAGTTTAAAACACTTATAACATATACAACGCCTGAAGCTTATTTATTAATTATTTATCATTTAAATACAATTCATTTAATTTAATTTAATTAAAAAACTTTGACAACCAAATGTTTTTGTTAGCGAAAAAAGGTATTAATTCGTAGTGAAGATGCATTGGTGCAGAAAGAAATTTACCCTTTAGTTTAGTTTAGTTTAGTTTTTTTGTTTAGTTTTGATTTGTTTTACAAAACAGACCTGACCAATTATTACCACCGGCCACAAGTTGTAATCAAATTGTTTTTCTGTTTTCAAATATTTTCAGAAATGTTGCATCAATATTGTAAGTGTTGTTTGAATTTTTTTCTATTTTTGCTAATTAAAAAAAAATGCATATATTGTATAATATACAATAACAATAATATATTTGTTTTCTCTTGGTTTATATGTTCCAATGACACATAGGTAAATAATATATATTCATCATATATATTCAATTATATGTATTTCTGCTCATCAAGGCTTTATCTATTTGTTCAAAAATACAGAAAAAAAACTGTTATTTTGTGAAATATTATTTTCAGTTTTCAGTTTTAATATACTTTAATATATAATTTATTTCTGTGATCAAATCTGAATTTTCAGCATCATTACTCCAGTCTTCAGTGTCACATGATCATTCAGAAATTATCCTAATATGCTGATTTATAATCATTGTTGGAAACCGTTGTGCTGCTTCATATTTTTATTTTTTTATTTTTTTTTGGGACCTGTGATATTTTTTTAGGATTCTCTGATTAATAAAAAGTTAAAAAGAACAGCATTTATTTAAAAAATACATTTTGCGTTACGATATACAATGCTATTCAAAATTTTGGGATCAGTACATTTTTTCTTTCTTTCTTTTTTAAAGAAATTAATACTTTTATTCAGGAGGGATATTGTTAGAAAAGATTTCTATTTTGAACAAATCCTGCTCTTTTTAACTTTGTATTCATCAAAGAATCAAAGAAAAACGTATCACATGTTCCAAAAAACAATATGAAGCAGCAGTTTCAACACTAAATCAGTATATTAGAATGATTTCTGAAGGATCATGTGACACTGAAGACTTGAGTAATGATGCTGAAAATTCAGCACTGCATCACAGAAATAAATTCTAGTATATTAAAATAGGAAACCAATATTAGAAATTGCAATAAGATTTCACAATATTACTGTTTTTTTTTCTGTATTTTTGATCGAAAAAATAGAGCCTTGATGAGCAGAAGAGACTTCCTTAGAAAACATTAAAAATCTTACTGATCCCAAACTTTTGAGCAGCGGTGTGTATATGTACAGCATCCCCCCCCCCCTCCATTTATCGTTTTATTTATGGCTTTATTTTTGCTGTCAAATGCATGATTCTTTGGCTAAAAGTCTCCCATCCCCGTTAGGTTTCTTCTCCAAATCCCATCTCTCCCTGTGCTCATGTTAGCATCCACACCTGCCAAATGCCTCTCGTGGTCCAGATGCACCTCCTTCATCATGCCAAGATTTAGAAGACTTCATGTGGCATTAGACTGGACTCTAATGGTTTAACGAGCAGGCTATTAATAAAAGCCCGTTTACAAATGCACAAATGGCTCACGGAAGAGTCTGAACTCAACAGGGACAGTTATGTGGGACACTGGAGATCTCTTATAGAAATCCGTGCTGAAAGGTAGGCGTGGTGATGGATTGCATCGGTAGATATTCGGTGCGCCTGCACATCCCCAGCCCATGTTTACTTATATAGAAAATAAACCCCCTTTAAGAGTGACCCCGTCACCACATGTGCCCCCAACGGCTCCTTTCAAAGCCGTTTAACAGTGACTGATGTCCTCAGTCAAATCCACACAGCGCACGTGTACAGTTTTCGGATATGTGAAGCATTTGATTTAACACTTTGTCATCCCGAGTGACATTTACGCTCATGAAGCATGCCGATTTCTACACGGGAAATCAAACACGCTACCTGAGCGCCAGTAAGAAGGAATAATTCAAAGGGTGAAATGAGAATTCCGGTGACAGTAATTTACTGCTGCTGCTATTCTCATCTCATATGATTAGTCCCAGAGTTTCTATAAACAAATCCTCCACGTCTACACATATCAATTATTTCTTCTTCTCCCTGGGTTTTGGGTTGTTGTGCATATGACCTAGTTGGAGCGGTTAGGCTTGATAATTTCGTCCCGTTTGTTGCCCGGGGATCCGGTGGCCTCCTGTGGGGATCAGCAGACATGGAGTCATGGCCCAGATCCTGGTCTTTAAGGCCAGAGAGAGAGAAATATGGCATCTGTCATTAGTGTTTCTAGCTAAGGACACAAAACAGCCGCTGAGGCGCTCTGACAGACATAGAACAGCTGTGAATGTCATCACAACAGTGCTTGTGTCTGTTCGTGTGTGTGTGTGTGTGTGTGTGTGTTTGAATCTGTCCTCAGTATTGGTTATGCTGGTACACTGGGGCCCTCTTGTCTTGTTAGAGGGCTGTTGAAGGGTGTTATGTCAAATAAAGGCTGTACACATAAGTGGCCACAGTGCTAGCAAGTTAAACTAGACTGGGAAGATGCAACCTGGTTGTGTAAAAGTGCTGTTTAAAGATCTGATGGTTTGAAAACATGTTCCATGGTATCCATAGTTTCTGCTATTGTTTCAACAGTAAAACAGTGGTAACTTGGTATTCATAACAGTTGAGTCAACTATTGAGCAATTAAAAAAAATGCTGTCTGGAGGAGATCTGTGAGAGGAAACTGTGGTACCATGGTCTCTTATGCCCACCAAGGCTGCATTTAATTATTTAAAAATACAGTAAAAACAGTAATATTGTGAAATATTTTGTTTTTTTTATACTTAAAACAAATGGGGACAAAATACACTCACATTAAAGATGCATTCTTGAGAGTTTAAAAATATTATGCATCTTGTTTCAAGGATTTTTTATATCTTTTAAATGAAAAACATGTCAAAAATGACTAATTAAAAATGGTATATTTGATGTAGTATTCACCCTTTTTACATTTAAGAGTCCTAGGCTAAATATCTTCCAGAAGTCGGAAAACACTAAATGCTGTCATGTTGCCCTTCCTCTTGGGAAATGTCTCAGGATAGAGTGCCAAGATTCGATTTTTTGCCTTTCTGTTTTTTTGACACAGAGCCACAGGCATTTAGCAGTCCAAATCAGGCCGAATCCCCATGTGACGTTTGGCATCTCTTCTGTTAAAGAGCTCTAAAGAAAAACAAGCAGAAATTTACAGGGCAGCGACAACTGTGAAATCACGCAAGATGCGGTGAAACTGGTGGATCGGCAGCCGTCTTTGCTGTTCGAAATCCCTCGAACGTTTGTTTCCCATCCGTTCCTTGAGCTTGCATAAGACCCGAGTCCTGTCATCCTCCCTTCCTCGTCTCTAAATCACAACTCCCACAATCCTGTTCTCTCCTCTAGCCTTTATTGAATGCTGTTCGTACTCTTTTTTTCCTCCCATCCTCCCCTTAAAATTCCTAAGCCCTTGACTTCCAGCAGGCCCCTTTGGCTCCAGCTGTGTTTTGCTGATTTCTAATTGATGACTATGGGCCTCTTGTTTTGTCCTGTCATCGGCCGGGGCTCTTTCAGAAGAAGTCCTCTCAGCGCTAAAGTGTTCTTGCTCCGGGTCTCCCCGCCTCCCGTTCCCAGACCACAATGCCCCTGCCATTACCCCTTCGCCACGCATGTCAGCCCTCTGCTAGCTTTATTTAAGATCCGCTGCCCTCCTCTACGTCCCCGAACCAGCGGAGGACAAGTGTATAAAGAGCAGAGAGCCTATTCATCCCACCTCTCAAGAAGATGGACGAGAAAAAGACGGCGAGAAGAAAAGTAGGCTTTCGTAAGACAATCGCTCTCAGGCTGGCTGACATTTCTGACTTTTTTTAGATGTATAAACCGCTGCTAGTTCATCAGGGTTTTGTGTATGCGCTCGTTCGGTGCCAGTCCGAACACAACAAGGTTCCTTCTGTTGGTCCGTGTCCTCCACCGCTGGACGACTGCCTCGAACACATTAACAAACAGCTAAATACAGCTGGATAATGCTCTTCTATTGTCCCTGACAATAAAAAGTGCCCGGTTCTTGCCAGGTCTTCGCTCCGTTTGGCCCTAGAGTTGCCATTACTTAACTGCAGTAAACAGGTGCTGTTGAGGACTGAATGATTAGCTCTGGATATTGAGGGCTGCTTTAGTGTTTTGGCTCTTGGAGATCTGAACACACTGTTTTTCTGTGATAAAGTCCAAGAGTGAGGCATTCAGGAGCTCAGTTGTTCGCTGTTAGGTCACTAAAGTGCTCCCATAAATGGACAAGTTCATCACATTTTGCTGTTATTTAAAAATATATGAGTTTTGAAGTGAAGGTTCACTGATTTCTCAAATAATTGTGTTTTTGATATCAAGATTTTTCTTTTTATTGGCATTCGCCAAAGTAAGCATTGCTGATATTTATTGCTCCACAAACCCTGAGTATTAAACTTTGGCATGTAATGCTAAGCCTTTTGTGCTACGGATATGAATAATATCTCAAATCATGTGGCTTGTTGGGGAGAGGTGTGCTGTTACTGTTTTGAGTGATCTGACTTATGATTTTCGCTTGGCAGACAATGAAACATGCAAAAAAAAAAAAAAAATTCTCACAGACTTGCGCTGATGGAGGAACTCGAGACCAGAGTATTGTAAACATTTGGGTTTGGGCTCTTTTGCCTTCAGCCAGTAAGCAACCACATAGCAATAGACTAGAAACCGCTTGGAACACCTTAGCAACCACATAACAACACCTTGGCAACCACCCAGAACACCCAGGCAGTGAGTAGTGCATTAAAAAGGACTACTCACATTAATAAAAAAAAAAAAAAAATGTTTTTATTATTATTTATTTATTTATGTATGTATGTATGTATATGTGTATATGTGTATGTGTGTATATATATATATATATATATATGTATGTATATTTATGTATATGTGTGTATGTATTTATTTATTTATTTTTTAATGTGACCTTACGTTGTTGATATGCTCCTTTACATTCTGTTTACATCCAATAATTATTAGTTCACTAATTGCATGTTGAGAGAGAGTTGTTATTGTTTAATTTGAAATGTGCTGTTTTATTGTAACAGGATGCAAATATTTATGTTAGTTATTTACTTCTGTTTATTGTTCATTGCAGAAACTACCTCTAATGTAATATCAGTATGCATATATGGTTGAGGTAGTATACGGGTTGTTTGAAATATTACTTCTAGAAATGTATATTTAGTTTATATTACTGCTGTCAATCGATTAAAAAACAACAACTAATTAATCACACATTTTTCTGAAATTAGTCGTGATTAATCCCACCTAACATTAAAGTTTTTAAATATACTTTTATATTGCAATAATTTCACATTCAATCTTCAAATAACATAAAGACAGTATATTTTTTAATATTTGTTTAATGGCATCTTTTTTTTATGACTGAAGGCCAATATCACTGATGCCAATACTGATTTCTCTATCAATTGCCCCCCGCCCCACACCCCAATATGTACCTAGTGACTATAGCCATTTAACATTACAGTATAATTGAGGCGTTAAACTGAAAAAATTAATCGCCTTGACACGCTAATTTTGACTCCACTAGTTTATATATATCATCATTTTTAATAAATGAACACTTCATTTCCTAGAATCCATTACCTCAGTTGTATTTCTTGAATTGCAATTTAGTAAATTTACTATTTAAATTCCAATTCAGATCCCTTGGGCTGTAACCAGTTCAATTCACATTCACACTCATGAATTGAAGTGATGTAATTATTCATTTGATATTTATTTGTTTATTGTAAAACTATTTATACTAAAATATTTAATTATTTATTTATTTAATATTATTAGCAGTAATTTTATTATTATTATTATTATTATTATTATTATTATTATTATTATTATTATTATTATTATTATTATTATTATTATTATTATTAATAATTTATTTATTGAGGATATTCATAGCTCCAGTTGGGTCTATTTATTATTGTTGTTGTTGTTCTGTGTGTAAATACATTTTACGTGCCAATATGGGTACGCAAAGTGAATGGAGACCTAGTTTGTACGAATACAATAGAAATGCACCCAATAAATCACTTAAAAAAGAAAACATCTCATCTGGTGTGTCTGACCACAGCTGAAAAAAGCGTGTCTTTGGAAGTCCTTAATGACTATAATCATTCCCTCATTGGAGGATTGTCATAGTTCTATTAACATCGCATTCGCTGACCGTGGATCTCGCACGCCACAAGCCACTGGCTTTCTCTTTATTACAGCAGCGGCTGACGCTTTCATTTGTCTTCCTCAGGAGCGTGGCTCCTCTGTTTACATGCCCTGTGTTCTTTTAATCTATTCTGTCCTTTTGTTTGTGTCGGTCCGGAGGAGGCAGCGAGTGAGATACGGAGGGAGCGGTCGGTTCTCGCGCGGTCCCCGCTGTTCCACTGTCCTGCGTCTGGAGCTCAGAACTGGCTGAGCTCATTATGGACTGATTCAAGGTCTGCCAACACAAACCCAGGGGGCCTGAAACAGCACCGTGTGCAGCGCATACCCCGGCAATCTCCGTCGCGCACACACACACAGGGATCTAACACCTGCAGAAGCTCTGTTGTGTACACATGCACACAAAAGCCAGGGCCAGAAAAATGGCCATAGTTAAGCGAGACTCATCAGAGGCCCTCGCTGAGTGCACGGTTTGACGGCTCTACCTTCCCGCTGTAATGTTTTCCATATAAAAGCATGCAGGAGGAAGGGGGGCGATGTGTGCCTATGCTCAGGGTCCCACAGCAACGCATGAGGTCTAATCCCCTCATTAAGGACAGTCGGTGCTCGGGCCCAGATGGTGGGCTGGCAGAGTGACAGCGAACAAGGACGCATGCACACGGATGCAGGTTGCTGGTGTCTCCTGCATGTTGTCATGCTGGACATTTCTGGATAATAACAGTGTGCGCAGTGTGATGTATGGCTATCCCATTTCGGGATGCTATCCCTCAAGCAGCTGCTGTCAAATAAAGAAATGTAGTTTTGAAAAATAGATGTGCCGCCCCCAATCCCTGAAATTCGCTGACAAGGTATTCGACACATTTAATTCCACTTTCGCCATCCGTCTTTTGTTTCTTCCTGCCTATCATTCCTTAACACACCGAGACCTTTTACAAGACACTGATGGACAATATTAGTAGCTCGCTTTTCTAGCTTATAGGATTATAAAGACAGTAGAGTGCTCTTGTAAAAGTGATTCATTGACTACATAGGAAGAAATATGATCATGAAGTGGAGCATCCGAGCTTTTAACATTGCAGTTATCAACTTCCTTTTCGTTCTACAGCAAAGCAAAGGTTTCATCTGCAGTTCTGTTGCATTTGATGTTGTTCAGATTGTGTGCCTGTTTGGCAGTTGTGGCTTTGTGTAAGTTGCGACAACAAGGTTTTATCTTTAAGTTCTGCTGATCTGTTTTTGGCCTCCACATCTAACCAGATTTTTTTGTATTATTATTATTATTATTATTATTATTATTAGTAGTAGTAGTAGTAGTAGTAGTAGTAAAATATATTTTCATTTTATTACTGTATTTATTATTTATTATTATACAATATTTTTACTTTTTATTTGTCTATTATTATTATTATTATTATTATTAAATGTATTTTTTCTTCGTATTGTATTTATTATTTATTAAAATATTTTTCCTTTTTATAGTATTATTATTATTATACCTAATAATAATAATAATTATTATTATTATTAGTAGTAGTAGTAGTAGTAGTAGTAGTAGTATTGTTGTTGTTGTTAAATATTTTTATGCTTATATTTACTTTTTATACATTTTATTCTTATTATTTTTGAAAAGTATGTGTAATTATTATTATTGTTGTTGTTTTTATTATTATTATTATATTTTTAGTTATTATTGGAAATTATTGTCATAATATGATTATTTTTTAATTGTTGTATATACATTATGTAATAAAGAAATAATAAATAATATTGTTTATTACAAAAGTTGAACAAAAACATTATGTATCAGTACCAGTTATAGTCATCACTCTTTTTCTTGTACAACACAGCAACTGTTTAGTCGCAAATTCGTTAATAGGCATAACGTAACGTCTCTTCCACATTTCCGTTCTGTTTGATGTTGTTTAGCTCCGTATCGTGTGCCTGTTTGGCAGTTGCAGCTTTGTGTACGTTGGGACCAGCAGATGGTTTTGGCTTTGAGTTTTGCAGCCCTGTTTTTGGCCTCCACATCTGACCAGACTGAGCGACTCGGGTCACTTTGTAGGAGTTTTTTGCGGACAGCTGCGCTCTGGATTTGGATTTAATGGCAGGCAGATGCTAAGTGATTCTTTGCTGGGTTATTGGCTAGTGGGTGAGGCGCGTATGTCTGTTTAGAAGCATCCTGAGAATAATTAAGGCTCGAAACATGTGCAATGCGGAGGTATTTCAAGGGAAAGGAACGTGGCGGATTTCGGGGCGTACGCGTGGGCGTTTGGTTTGCGGACACGGACTTGCCTTTGTAGCTTGATTGCGCCCTCTTTACATGCAAAACACATTACGCTTATTTCTTGAAAGTTCGCTGACATGTGGTGATTTCTACCCTCCCCCCCCTTGCTTTTTAGGGGCCGTCTTCGCTTAGCGCATCTCGTCACGTGGCATTTTGATCTAAACACACGAGAAAATCAAGGCGAGAGAAACCAGGCGTCAAATTGAGTGAGCGAATTCGACTGCGGTCTGCCAGGCTGATCCAGTGTTATTAGTTGTCTGTCTCAGAGACGGGTAATAGGGGCTGACACTCTTTGAACGCGAACGGCACGCCGGGGACCCCCGGGAACCAAAGGGGAGCTCGGCGGATCTCATCAGGGCTAGAAAATGGTGTGGCGCTTTGTTAAAGATAGACTGGGAGTCTGTTTCGACTCCTCTATTAAATTGAAGGTTTCGGCTTGCCGGGCGAGCGAGAGAGAGGAGTCGATAACCTCTCCCTTCTGCCGTTTGATGGACAGCGCGAGAGCGAACGAGTGGGGGGCGAGAAAGAGGCACGCTCTGAATCTCAATTTCATTACACCGAGATAAAAAGAATATTAGATGAGAGATAGAAAAGATAAGATGGGGAGCAAAAGAGATGAAGGCTTTTTTCTCGGCGGATCGAACGAGAGCGAGAACCATTGGTACACAGGGCTGTAGTTCTCGTTTTAAGAGTTTGGAGTACCCAGTGCGCCGTGTCTCTCAAGGGCCTTGCTGAGTGAGTTATGGGTCCGTTCTGTGTGTGTTGGCAAATGGAGATGGGGGCCTGAATCCAAACAGAACACACAACCTTGACCAGAGCTAAACCGAGAACCTTCAGAGGCGTGAGCCAAAACATGTGGCAACAAGGCTGAGCCCGCAAACTGGTAAAAATATCCAGCCCGCAAACAAGCATTGTGTTCAGAGATAATAAGAAGTGTCCGCAGTCTGGAATAATAAGAGAGCGCAGGACAAATTGGTAGGAAAGCTCAGAATGTGGCAAGCATTCTTCTGGTTCCAGATAAAATCAGTATGTGGGATATAAACCCTGTTTAGTCATTTGCATACATTGCGGGCTCGCCATATGGATTTAACCCTTGTGCATCAATAAAAAAAGTTACACATAGGTCCATAGTGGACAAAAATGTCCATGTCAAAAAACGGTCATAAAAATTTGAAACTTGGGAGCACAGCCTTAAGTTTGGTCTCATTTTAAAGAACACCCAGGGCAGATTATTGTAAAGTAAAAAAAGTTTAAAAAGTGAAACCAAAAAAAAAAAAACGTTATAAAGGTTTAAATTCATGAAAATCATAAAAATATGAAAAATATATGAATATATATATATATATTTTTTTTTTTTTTTTTATTATTATTATTTTTTTTAATATATTTTATTTTTATAATTTTTTTTATTTATTTATTTTTTTTTTTTTATGAAACATATTGAACTCTAAACCTGCTAGAAAATCAAAGCCATAAATCTAAACAAGTTGTGTTCCAGATTTGAGGTTGATAGATTTAAAGGAAATGGGGGTGAAATAGTAAAATTCCAATAAAAATACACACCTGTGCCAAAATTTATGTAGCTGCCAATAACATAGGCAAAATGATTTAAAAAAATAAAAAATAAAAAAACACTTAAAAGGACAAAAGTGCCCAAAAGGTTGCACAAGGGTTAAACACAACATGACGGCTCTCTTTATTTAGACATAGGCGTCATTTTTATTTGACAAATGTTTACATTTTTGTACGTTGTACTTTTTTAATATGGGAAAATAGACATAATAATACTTATTTATTTTACAATTTTAGTTTAGTTTGTCTTCATAACCTTTTGATCTGCAGGCTTGCTTTATAGATTTAAATTCAACATGAATTCAAAAACAATCATCTTTACATTAGTAGTAAGATTTTTTTTTTTTTTAACCACTATATTTATACTCTTTTATTTAGGCTTAATCGTTCATCAGTTCCTTAATATCTGGAAATGATGTTTATTTTATTTATTTTATTTAACTTTTTTTCAGAATGTAGCCACAGGCTTGCTGTATTTAAATTTAACATTAATAATTATGAATAGTTTTTGTTTGACATATTCAAAGTTCTTTAATAATAATAATAATAATAATAATAATAAAATATATTGTCATCAATTCATCTTATTTTTTATCATCACTTTCCAACCATCTACTTTCATTTTGGCATATTACACCCACTTTTCGTGATCCAGATTAATTCCAGATGGATAAAATCAAGTCCTGTCGTAATTGTTTTCTCATTGAATATCCTGTTTCGCTCAGATATGTCAGGCTACTCAAGTAAAATGACATTTGCAAACGGCAGTGTTGACTTTAATTACGCCATCCACCTGCATGACAGTTTTATTTTAATTTAAGGGTGTTTGGGTAGTTTCATTGTGTGAAGCACACATGTATTATGCCAACATTTTTTGGCAGCCTTGCATAAAACATTCCTGCTCAATACTCACACAAATGAGAACTCTTTCACACTGCACATTTCCATTTGAAAATGAAGACACAACGTTTGAACAGCACTGTTACGGCTCTCTCCCGCTCTTCACATCCAGAGACGGTGAGGTTTCGTTTGTTTGCCAGCTACTGCAGAAAATCACATGAAACTCTAGACTCTAACTGCACGCCACATTATTTATTATCTTTCTGCCGAGATCCCCCTAATATTTCAGCTCCGTGACTTTATTTGTTTTGAATCTACAAACATTTTGATTCGAAGCGAAGTAGAAGCTGAAAGCATCTGGTTTCTCATATCTTTGGTAAATAATAGTCATTTACAATTTATTGCCAGTCATTATTGTGACATTTGCAGTATATGAGGCCACGGCATGCTTGCCACTGTTATTTATCCACAATGAATTGGATTTTATCAAGTAATGTCATCTTTATTTATGATGAATTGCTTTGGGATAATTAACGAATGTAGGCTTCAGAGTTTCAATGTAGCTGTCGTCTATTATTTATGATTTCAGTAATCATAGTTTGTCACAAAATCAACAAGCACATTTATAATTTAGCACATTCACCTTTGTTCTTTTCATCGCTCTTTCATCAGCTCTTTGCAGTCCTTTCTGAGTAAGTTTAATGAAGTAGGGAAA
The DNA here is from genome assembly GCA_036784905.1 of Acrossocheilus fasciatus. Classification (NCBI taxonomy): domain Eukaryota; kingdom Metazoa; phylum Chordata; class Actinopteri; order Cypriniformes; family Cyprinidae; genus Acrossocheilus; species Acrossocheilus fasciatus. The sequence goes on along the minus strand of CM071952.1, from coordinate 24,764,825 downwards.
TCTTCTGATGTGTAAAGATGATATTATTTGTCATTATTTGTCACATGGCCTCAGGGTTTCAGTCTGACCTCATGGTGTTTAGGCTGTTTAGCTTCACCGGCATTATTTGCTGAATCTTTGCTGGTTGCATGCAAAAACAAGCATGCTGCACAACCGGTATAGTCTGATTCACTCACAAATGACTCCTCTGAACTGGTTCTTTTACTGAATCGTTTATGGACTCACATTCTGTAGGAACACTGACCTCGGCTCACCTTTCTGATGTCCCTCCATCCCTTTCTTTTCCATCATCCCCTTCGTTAGAGAGGTAAAAGCGAGGTCACCGTGTGAAGCAAACGAAACGCTCCTTGTTTGTGAACAAGCCCTGTTTACCTTGATTATAGTGAGTTTAATCACTCAGTCTGACGAAATCCTGCGCCTGCTCTCAGGTCAGCGGTTTAGGCCAGAACATTTGTTTTGAGTCTTTGGCTTAAAGAGGAATCGATAAGGTTCTTCGGACTAAAGGTTAAGCGTGCTAACAGCGGGCTGATGAATGGCGCTCTCTGCTAATAGCTGAGGAAATACCCTTTCAGCACGTGTCAGGGCATGAGTGATTAGCCTACATCTGAGCTAGCGCAAAGATAAACCCGTTCGAACGGTCTCGCCCTCAACTTGACACTCTGACTGAATAAGAGGCTTTCGGATGGTGATATTGCGCCCCGGCCCCCCTTCTCCTCTTCTGTTCGCTCTCATTTGAGCCGTATCTCATTTCTTTAGCGTCTGGGTGCCTCTGTCAGAAGATGCTATCAGTGCGCTCGGACTCTCCGGGGAGTCCGTCTCTCCTAGAATGTGCTGATAATGAGCGGCTTTAAATTTCTCATAGGGTTTCAGAGCTGTTCGGAGATGCGTGCAAAGTCTTCTTCATCACATGTCCTTACAATAAACGATTTCTTTTTTCTTTTTTTTTCATAACTTATTTTGTGAAGACACTTTCTGAGAGTTTGAGATATGGCTTGTAGGTATGTGTTTAAATGGTGTAGGAAGTGCAGGTAAAGAATGCCACTTTAATTTGTAATATTCATTTATTTATAGATGGGCGGTATATACAGTACCAGGTGATGTGAGATTTTGCTGTACATTTTTAGATTTTGCTTTACATTTTTCTCTATGTGTAAAAAAAAGAGGCAATATAGAGTATTGTAAAAAATATATATACTTAATAAAATTGTTCATTATTATTATTATTATGGTGTATTATTATTATTATTTACGGCTCAAACTGAACTGAAATTTAGATTTTTATTAGTAGATTTTACTAGTTTTTTTATAAGTATATATTTGCAGCTTTCTTTATGAATATGTATTTGAATAATAATAACAACAACAACAACAACAACGAAATAATAATAATAATTATTAGTATTATTATTATCATCATTATTATTAATATTGTTTTGAATTTTTATAATATTTTTAATGTAATTTTATTAAGTATTTTTAACAGATTATTGAATTGTTTTAATAAAACATTTTAATATAGTTTTACTAATATATTATTTAGTATGATTTTACTAAATATATAATGTAATTATTTTATTGAATTTAATTAATATAGTAATCATATATATATATATATATATATATATATATATATATAATTTAATTATAAATATAATATAATTTATTTAATATATCAAAGTTTTTTATTATTTATTTAATATATTAACATTTTTTATTATTTATTTAATATATTAACATTTATTTATTTGATATACCCTTAACCAATATTTAATTTGTAAAATATGATAAAATATTAATAAAAAAATACTGTAATTTTTCTTGAATTTCTAGCTAAATTTTGTGATAAGGGTGTTTTTTTTTTTATTGTTATACTTTCCACTTGTTTTATAATTTATATAAAAACAAAAACAACTGAAAGCCTTGCACCAGTGCACTTGATAGAGGACTGACAGATAAACCGAAACAGTCTGAGAAGATTTGCTGTTACTTTAACCCCAACTTCTACAAGTCGGTTTCTTTGTGCGTTTCCTCCATCTGCCAAAGGTCTGAGCTCAAACAATGACACTGCTGTGAATCGATGTGTCTTCAGGGTGCTGAAGAGAGCGTGAGGAGGTGAAGAGGAGGCACTGGCCCAAGTCAGAGCTCTCTGATTTTCTGCTGGGTTATTGATTTCCAGGCCTCTCTCGTTCTCTTTATCTCCCTCTCTCTCTTCTCTTGGCTGCTCGCTCGTTCCTGGACTCCCAGTCAGATTCAGATGAGTCCCGTCCCAGCGGAGCGGCTCCGAGCATCGACGCGGCTTACTTTCCTCCCTCATCTCCTCATTCCTCAGCTATGCTCTCTATTCAAAACGCTGAGATTTCTCCTGGGGGCTTCGAACAAGGAATATACTGTTACAGGCGAGGAGAAGGGAGAAAAAGAGCGAGCCGGTGTTACTAGATACCAGTGAAATCAAATCTATTTGACTTGCCCCTGAGCAACATTCATTTTCCAAAACTGCTGGACTGACTACGTGGAACGTAGCGGCTCTGAAATGTAACATGTAAATGTCTTCCTGATTGAGCCGGTTTCTGTGCGTTAGACACAACAGCAGCAGTTTGCTCCTCCAGCATCTCTGAAGAGTTCATCAGTAATCTCAGCAAAACATACAGAGACGTCATTCTGTTTCTGAGCGCTTGCTCTTTCAGAGCTAACGGAGATCTCGTTTGTGAAATGAGATCACCTGTGGTTGTTGTTGTTTACTTATTTTATTCAGTTTCTGTTTTCATTTTAATCTTAGTTTTTTTTTGTTACACTTTATTTTAAGGTGTCATTGTTCCAGTGTAATTATACATATAAGTATTGAGTGATATTAATGAACTACATGTACTTACTGTACGGTTAGGGTTATGATAAGGGTTTGGTTTAGGGTTACTTGCACGTAATTATGCATAATTTATTGTTAATTTAATAGTAAGTACATGTGTCCTTGTTACAGTTTTTACCTTAAAATAAAGTGTTGCTTTTTTCCTTATATTTTAATTAGGTATTTTTTATTTTAATTTTTTTTATAGAATTTATATTTCAGTTTTAGTTATTAGTTATTTTTTCCCCCTCCAAGTTAATGTTTATTTATTTCACAGAAGGGTTTTAATTGAGTTTAGTTTTTAATTACGTTATTACAATTAACTGAAACTAAAACATTAAAAAAATCATTACTTGAAATAAAATAAACAATAACTGAAATTAAATCAAATAAACTTTTTATTTCAATTAGTTATTTCACAATTTAATTTAGTTAAACTTTATGTACTAAAATTAAAACTGAAATAAAAATGATTAAATACTACACACACACACACACACACATACAGTATATATATATATATATATACTAAAAGATAAAAACACAACACCATTACTTTTATTTAAAATTAAAATGAAAACAAAATGTAAAAATAAAAACTAATTCAAAATATTATTTAAAAAAATGCTAAAATTATACTCGATACTAAAATAACACTATGATGACATTTTCTTTATGGTGTTAGATATAGTTAGTAAAATAACCCTGCGTGGCATATCAGAGCACAGTTTCGAACCGCAGATGCATGTGAGATTGCTCATGTCTTAAAGGGATACAAAAACCTGTATGACTTTCTTCTGTGAAACACGATAAAGTAGATACTTTGAAAAGAAAGAAAAAAAGTGAGGCTGAGTAAATGATGACAGATTTGTCATTTTTGGGTAGACTGTGCCTTTAATACTAAAGAAAAAAAGTCTTCATTTGTTCTTCCTTTAATCTCCTGCATATATTAACGCAATTTCCTTAGTGATTTTTGTTTCCTTCGGGATTGTGCTTGTGAAATAATAGTGAAATTGTGTCTTCATGATGTAATCTTGTGTAGTTTGTTTCAGTCAGGAGCAAACATGACTGAAAACTCTCAGTGCTCCCTCATAAACCTCCTGATCACAGAGTTCGTAAGTTAACATCCCCCTCAGCACTTCAAAGAGTCCTTTACGTGTGTGTGTGTGTGTGTGTGTGTGTGTGTGCGTGTGTGTGTGTGTGTGTGAGTGTGTGTGTGTGTGTGTGTGTGTGTGTGTGTGTGAACAAGCAGGCAATAAAGGACAGTAAAAGCAAGGGCCGTCTCAGATAAACAAAAAAGAGAGAGTAGACAGAGGATCATAAATGTGCTTTTGTTTACTCAGGTATTGTGACAGATGAAAAGCTTTTCAATAGTGTTGGTTTGTGAATGTGTTTGTCCTCGTGTTTGCGCAGGTCAGGTTTAGCCAACATTATGGTGACCAAATGTTTCCCACAAGAGCAGTAAAACCTGAAATCAGCTACACTGTAGAGCAGACCAACAGTTCCCATGAGGAAAACAGCTTACTGAACATACTAAATAATGTCTTGATGAAATATAAAAACGCACAATGGTTTGTATGATGTTAAGGATCCAAAAAGTGCTAGTTTAGTAACAAAACCATTCACAAAAGTGAGAAAAATCTGGCAAAACTTCCTTTTGGGAAATTCATAAGTGAGGTAAATAGTGTTTTTTGGGTCACACTTTACAGTATTTTTGGAGCATTAGTTAATACAATAATTAACAAATAACAATAAACAATACTTTCACACATTAATTAATCAAAAAGAATACAACATTTTAACATTAAAATTCTCATGCATGAATGGAATATTTATTTAATTATTGTTTTACACACATAGGTGTGCCTCGCTAAAGTAAAAGCATATATATATATATATATATATGCTTTTACTTTAGCGAGGCAAACCTATGTGTGTGTGAAAAGAAAGTTACATTCCAGTAAAGGGATGATCCTGTCATGTGCTGCTCACCTGCCACACACACACACACACACACACACACACACTTGTGCTCGGCAGGACTGGGGTCTTTCTTAATTAGACTGTGCCAGAGCAATTAAAGCCTCTGTGCTTGACTAGTCCGGTCTGACACATTCTCTCATTTCAGCTCACAAAGACAATCCACAGAGAGAACAAGCTAACATCCCACAAATTCTCTCTGTTTCTCCAGAAATAATGAACCTACTCTATCTTCTATCACTTTAACTATCAGTCCTGCTAAAGTCCTTTCATGTGTGCACTGTGTGTGTGTGTATGCGTGTGTGTGTTCAGAGGAGAGTCCTGTAATCTTTCTCTCTCTGTAATCAGCAGTTTTCTAGGCGCTGTCTCCTTCTCCTCATGCTTTTTGGCTCTAATGGCACATCTTCTTTCTTTTAACCACTATTACGAGGATTTTGATGATTGAATGAAAAAAAAAATGAAAAGAGTGAGCAGAACTTATACCTCGTACTTTGAACTTTTCTGTATAGAGAACAAGCGACACCTTGTTTCTCTGTGTACAAGATTGATTTAAATTTTTTGTTTTTTTTCAGCCTACACACTAAAGTACCATGGATATGCAAGTTTTCATTATAATAATAATCTTATAATGAACCTTATTCAGTGTAAACAACATGTTTAGTTTGTTTGATGTACAGTCTTGTAATCATTTATTAGTGTTTGATTTGTCATTTATTGTAGAAACATTTTTTCAGGCACTCCTTTATTTTTATTTTTTTTCTATTTTTCACTCATTGTTATATCATTAATATATATATATATACAGGTCATTCAAAATAGCCCTAAAACTAATAATAGAAACACCCTCGTTCGATCTGTGGAGCACATGGGATCTGAGAAGCTTTACATAAAATGCACATGGGGGAGGAAACTTATAAAATGCAATATGGAGACTAATTAGAAGCTCTCCGTGAGGACAAGGCCATTTATCTAACTGCCGAGAGGGACTTCTGTGTCCGTGGGGGAAAAGGGAAGTCACACGGGAGGAGAAAAAGCCAGAACACCCTTGGTATTTGCGTATGTGTGAAGTAGGGAGCTCCGTTTACATCCAACTGGAATAAAACCAATACATCTTCAGTTTTTATGTGCAGAGTCCGCCCTACGCTGACTCCCATGATTAAAGAAAAACAAAGAGTGATTCCCCCGTTATCCACAATTCCTCCAGCCATCTGACAGGAACAATTAATGTTTGACCTGAATTCCCTTTTGATGGATAGAGAAAAAATATATATGCAGGATTCTGAGCTGGGATCACAGGTCCCTCTTATTAGCTCTGATGGGCCCCGACACGGAATTCTGCCACTGGAATATGGAATGAGGGGACGGCAGCTGTCTGAGTCGACCTGGAATTCTGGGAGGGAATATTCTAGTCTTTGATTCTATTGGTCTCGTTTTCTCCTTTCTTCTCTTCCTGTCTGAACCTGAAATTCTGTAAGGATCGGGATTCTGTTCTATTTAACCTTCTCTCTCTCTCGCTCTCTCTCTCTCTCTCTCTTCACAAAGGGGAGAAAAAAATATTCTCAATATCTTACTTTCTCTTCTTCTACTCTGTCAATCCAGAATTCTTTTGGGCTAATGAGAATAACTATTCCAAGGGCTGGAAAAGTGGAAAAAGTGTGGATTGGGAAAGAGGAATGACTGTGCTTGCTGAGATTTTGGCTACTGTTTAACATTAACTCTATTTTGGCTACTGTTTAACATTATGACTATTCTTTTTTGTAACTGAAATAAAGCTGAAATAAAATCAAAGTGTTACATTAGAAATTGAAAAACTTTGAAAATGTTAACTTGGCAAAAAACTGAAATAAGTTGAAGTTGAGGTACTAAAATTAAAATAAAACTAAAATAAAATAAAAACACTAATACCACAGACTACAAAATAAAAAGAACTAAAAGTTATATAATAATAATAATAATAATAATAATGGCAAATAGTAGTAGTACAAAATCACATAACATAAAGGTTTAGTAATTGTATGTGCTTTTTCATTTTTTAGTATTTTAATATCATTATTTCTATATAGCTTTTATTTTTTATAAATGTGTTTATTTAAAGCTGAAGGGCTAAAATGACCAACACTAATACTATATTAAAAGTAAATTAAATATATATAGAAATTAAAAAATTAAAAATGATAAAAGCACATAACACAACTTCTAAAACTTTCTTAATTTTTTTTTTACATTTCTAAAACTCTCTCTCTCTCTCTCTCTTTATATATATATATATGTGTAAAGTGAATTCAAAATATAAACAAATAATTAAAGTGATCACAATATATATATTTATGAACAGTTTATTTGCAAAAACAGATAACTCCGGGGGGTTTTTTTCTTTTCAAGAATCATGTTTTTTTTTTATTATGTTATCATGTTTTTATTGTTTTTATTGTTTTATTGTGTTTGTGTTAGTGTTACTGTATTTTTTAGTTATTTTTTAACCTAATCAAAATAACCCAACTGCAGTTTGATTGAAGTTTTTGCAAATTAACTCTTCATATATAAAAGTGAATTACAAATATGAACAAATAATATAAAAGCATATAAATAATACTAAAATAACAATGTGTCAGAGTGGTGTTAGAATTGTGTCTGTTCACGTGTGTGTGTGTGTGTGTGTGTGTGTGTGTGTGTGTCACATGTGATTTCTTGGATATGGCTGAGCGGTAATGACCTGCCAGGACACACACACACACACACACACACACACACACACACACACACACACACACACACACACACACACACACATGTACGTATGTCAATCCATCCACATGACATTCCTAGTTACATTCAGAGAAAAGTCGCCCAAGCATCCTGGCTTAATTATCTGAGTCCATGTGAATCTGTGTGTGTGTGTGTGTGTGTGTGTGTGTGTGTGTGTGTCATGCGGTAGCAGGTCGGACCGAGATGTTTTGGGTGTCTTAGGGTAAATTGCTCCACTGATTGACGGCTCTCTCCCCCACCCAGGGGTCATTCCAGGTCCCCATCCACTTAGCAGCAGAGTCTGCCACCTTGTTCCCCTACAAACACAATGGCATGGAAGCCTTCGCCCCTCGGAATTCAGATCACACTTGCTGTTATTGATGTGAGGGGTCTGTGTGTGCACATGTGTGTGTTTTCAGGTCAGGGGTGACAGCTGTAGGGCCGCTGTGCTTCAGGTGTCACGCTGGACCCTTGAGGTCACGATGTCATGCCCGAAATGGTGGCCGGAGTTATTGGACACACAAGGGTCGAGGGTCGTGATGAGGTAGAGGGATATATGTGGAGTTCAGCATCAACTCTGAGTGAACTACTGACGTGTGTCTGCACATGCCTTAAAAAAGCCAGACTCAAATTATTAGCGTTTCTTTCAGCCAGTAGTCTGATCAGGAGCGTGCATGAGTTCATCCAGCTCATTTACAGTCGCCTGCGGATTTGTCTTAGCGTTTGACTCTTTCTTTACAGTGAACGAACTCCTACTAAAAACACAGGTGTCATTAATAATTCTCTTTTCCATCCCCTCATCCCTTGATCTTCTCTTTGCTCATTTTTATTTCCTTTTTGGTGCTTGGTTTTTTACAGACAGGTCTGTCAGAGTGAGCTTTGAGCAAGCGCTTGGACAGAAACCAGACGTGTGTTGGATCACAGGAGTATATTTCTTCTGTTTTAAAGAGGAATTAGTCAATCTAATAAAAAAACAACAACTCTGAGTCTATCTGTCTGTCTGTCTGTCTGATACTCTGTCTGTCTGTCTGTTGCTCTATCAGATAGAGCGACAAAGAGGTAGAAATACAGACAGACAGTGCGACAGAGACAGATGAAAGATAGATAGAGCATCAGAGAGACAGACAGCAACAGAGCGACAGACAGAGGGTCAGACAGACAGACTGTTGCTCTGTCTGTCTGTCATCTGTCTATTTCTCTGTTGCTCTGTCTGTCTGTTACTCTATCTCTGTTCCTGTGTCTGATGCTCTGTCTGTCTTTCTGTCTCTGTCTGATGCTCTATCTATCTTTCGTATCTCTATCTCTCTGTCGCTTTCTGTCTGTCTGTTGCTCTATGTATCTGTCATTTGTCTTTCTATCTCTCTGTCGGTCTCTGTCTGATGCTCTAATCTGTCTGTCTGTCTGTCTGTCTGTCTAAAGCTTTGTCTGTTGCTCTGTCTGTCTGTCTGATGCTCTAACTGTGTGTCGTCACTCTGTCTGTCTCACTGTCTGTTGCTCTATCTATACCTGTCTGTCTCTGACGAGTTGTCTGTCTGTACCTCTGTAACTGTTTGTCTGTCTGATTATCTGTCTGTCTGTCTTTTCAGTATGTGCAGTTTTTAGTGTGTATTGAAATCCAACACATTCTCATGCTGTTTATTTTAGTTTAGATTTGTGTAAAGTGGTTTATTGTGAGGAGTTCAGCACAGCGAGGTCTTTCCGTCCAGAATCAGGAATGTGGTAATGGATTTTAACAGTGTTCCTCTGTTAGCGCTGACTTCACCATGACATATTTGAGCTATGAGCTTCAAACATTGGACTAGGGGCCGGAGACATGAACGTGTGTGTGTGTGTGTGTGTGTGTGTGTGCCCATTAACCTGCTGTGTGATGGATGGGACAGGCCTGGGTGAAGGTGGGGGCACGACGTGTGTTTGCTGTGTGTTTGGGTGGGGATTTGAGCGGAGACAGAGACCTGCTGCTCTCAAACCTGCTGCTAATAAGGTCCACGCTGCAGGGCTTATACCCTCACTCTGCAGGCAGTCTCTCTTGCTCGCTTGTTTCACTCTTTTTAATTAATACGATTCCATATTCTTCGCTGTATATTTCAGTTTGGCTTTTTCAGTGCTAAGTTGTGAGGTATGAACAGCTCAATCCATCACATACAGTAGGTGCAGACCGTCGTTGTCTCCATCAGAGGAAAGAGTTATGGGTGACTTTCCTGTGGCGTAAACGCAGCATGCTGAGACGAAGCCAAAAAGCAGATCTATACCTCATGAGGGAGAAATAATACTGCAAAAAGGTGGATGGTGTAACCTTTTAACCTCTCACACTGTATCGCTTAGGTGTCAAACTCACTTCAAGTTGATAAATTGTCATAAGACCGGGTCTGTAGGGTCACCAGAACTAGCAGCCAGAGTCAAATAATGGGTAATCTGGTGTGTGACACCTTTTTATTATTATGATTTAATAGGGGATTCTTTCATAATGGACATGTAGACTCAGAGTTGAGCAAGAATAATTTCTTGGAACAGTTCAGAGCAGTTAGATATATCTTCAGTCTTATATCAGACAGTCTTCATTGCACTGGTGTTGTTTTATTGTTGCTTTATTTCGGTATTTCGGTTTATTTATGCATTTAAGGTTGTTTTATGCTGGTTATTGCTAGTTTGTTACCACCAAAACATAGTAAAGCTAAATTTTATAATGCTAAGCATTAGGGCTGTGAAATTAATCGTATTCGATTATCATGCACATCTCGTCAGTAAAGCCGGTTTCGTGATTAGCAGTAAATCGCCATCACCTGTTTTCAGATGGAGCGGCAGTTAATACACAGAGCGTAGTTCACTGACAAGCTAAGCAATATCACGTCCATAATCGAAGACGAATGCGGTTTAGAATTTTTAGAATCTATTTTTTTTAATTTTCTAATAGTAGTTGTAAGGTCTTGCAACTTGACCAGTAATAAAATATCCGAAAATATATTTCGATTTGAATATATTTGCTAGCTAGTTTGGTTTTCTTGCCGTAAATAAAGTTAATAAAGTTAAAAACCTGCACCAAGACTGGTGTTAAAACTTCTCAAGTAGTCTCCTTTGTGAGGTAGCGAGGCACGTCTAGACCACAGTCAATAAGATGCTGAATAATCTTCTAAGACGTTTTGCTAAAGTCTATATTGAGTCTGTAAAGCAGTGGGATGACAAACACACCCACCCGAGACTTCCAGCAGCCTCCTGCAGCGTCGGATTTGGATAAACCTTAAAAACCATTCGTAAGAAAGAACGAACTCCACAGTAATGGAAATGGGACAAGACTGTGAGATGCAACTTGGCAAAATATGTGCGCATCAAAGTGTTCCCTGCTCTGTTCTCTCCTGCCTTTGTCTTTCATCTGTTCCAGCGAGTGCCGGCGCGCATCTTTGCAGCAGATATGGATGATAATTAGACGTGCAAACTTTAGGGGAACTCATGACGGATGTTTTGCTTTTAATAATTTTCTTTGACGACACAAGAGTGGTTGTTTCACACAGAAACAAATGCCATCGATGGCTGACAGCACAATGGAGGATTCATAATTTTATTTCCTTTGAAACTCTGGCTGTGAAATGACTGAGCTGTGCTGTCAGCACCTGTACGCTAGAATGATGATTATGCTTCTTAATTTCCTTGTTGTTTGATAGTTTGTTCATCAGTGTCACGTCAGTGTGTTTTTTCTCCGTCGTGGCAGGCAGCTCCGGGGTTCCTGGAGGGATGTGGTTTACGAGAACAGCAGGCAGCCAGACCGTATTTTTAAAAGACGAAAGGCCTTGTGAGTGACAGATGGAACATTCTGATCATGTTTCCGTCCACGTAATGTTTTTTGCGTTGTTCAGAAAGGCCTGGAACCGTTGCGTTACCCATCTAGAGCTTTCAAACATGCCCACTTATTTCTATTCATCTTTCTTAGTCTCTTTATTTTGGAATCAATAACCGAGTGCTCCCCGCTTGCCCCTTAAACTCTGCAACTTAATTGAAGGAAACAGAAATGGCTGGAGCGATTTTATTTATTTATTTATTTTTTAATTAAATGCACGTCATATATTTCCTTTCTCAGATGCATGAATGACAATATATACACATCAATGAGCACATAACAGGGTTATTATTGTTAACTAAAACTCAAAGTAAAATTAAAACCATTAAAAACATTTTTCGTTACTTGAAATAAATCAACGTTAACTGAAATAATTACATTAAAATTTAAAATAAATTTAAAATTCCTTGACATTAATAATAAATCAGTAATGCATTTCATTTAAATTCAAATAATACGTTTAATTTATAATAATAATTTAATACTAAATTGAATTTACTAAATCTGAAATGAAAAATGAACAAAAATTTAATGGACACGTAAATATTGTAAATATAAATACAAATACACACACATACAAACCCCTACTAAAACTTGAACTAAAATGAAAATGGAAAAATAAAATAAAAACTGATTCAAACTATTAATAAAACATATAATAATATCTCAATGATATTAAATTACACTGCCACATAGTTAGTATTTTGTTCAAATTTTAGACATAAAATTACTGAAATTTTGAGTTTTCAAAATGTTTGTCTTCGTTTTGGATCATTCTGTTTAATAATCATTCAGTTTAATAATGTTAAAGACTTTTTTTTTAGTATTGTTAAAGTTAGCTTATTGTGGTACATTATATTGTGAAATATTTCATGTAGCCTTCGAAACGACATTTTCAAGACTAGAGGTTTAGTCTTGTGTCACTGTTGTAGGGAAGGATTGGCATGCCTGAGATGATTTCCTTTGTTAATGTTACTTTAGAGAGCATCATTTACAGGTTTAACAGAATCGAGTATCTGAAAGTTGTTAGGCTACCAAAATGTTTACAACAGCTATTTATAGCTTAACCTTTGGAGCCTTTTAAGATGATAGTACATTATCTGACAGTCTTAAAGAGCGATTAGTGGGTTTAGCCAAGCTTTCTGAGGTGATTCATGCATCGCTTGCCAATATATAACAATAAGACCCCTCTTGGCAGCTCTTAGTAAACAGTGTATGCAATATCTCATCCTGGTAATGAAACACTGATTAGACAAAGATCACTGCATTGATTCTGACTCCCAGAGAATCACCGCAGCAGGAGAACACGGATCTACGGCAGATCCCTTCAGCCAGACTGACAGATGAAATGCCTTTTTCTCTCAGTTCAGTCCAAAAATGTCTCAATTTGGCAGCATTTTTGTTGCTTTTACAGCTTATGTGCAGTAGATCCTGAATCTTTCTGTCTTTCTGCTTAAGTAGCTCTGGTCCAAAACCTAGTGTGCTTCCTACTGAGGGAGCATTTCAAGGCATCATATGCAAACTACCAATGTGAAGTGTTGTAAAAGTTAGGGAGCTTGATTGTTGTTTTTAATTATAAATATATTTGTGCATTTCACAAATGGGCAATTGCTTTGATTCAAAATGACTTAAACTGTAAGTCTCTTCTGTTTGAACTCCAAGAAATATACACTTTAAAAATATCAAACATTTTTTTCATTACTTTAACTTATCAAATTAATTTAACCAGTATCAGTTTCACTTTTTAAGTTATACAAGATTAAACTTGATTTTTTTTTATTTTTTGGACAATTTTTGTATAATTTGAAATGTCTTGTATAGTAAACGTAAGTTTTTAAGATGAAGTAGGTGGAATTTAATTTTCTATAGTCTTTTTATAATTCAAAAAGATAGTAAACAAACAAATAAATAAATAAATCTTTAAAAAACTGTTAAATATGGACTATTTTGAAGGGGTAAAATGTTTGTTCATTGGAGTATTACATTGAGACGCCTATTTTGAAATCAATAGTTGAGTCTCCTATTTCTTATTTGACAGAGTTTTTGCCGATGTATGTTCCAAGTGACTGCCAATGTAAGGATGAATCATTAACTGAAAAAATTTGGCACAGAGTTTCTGTCTTTCCCTTTTCCACATCTTCTCTAAACAGACGTGATAGAAATACAGTATGGCTTGAATTATGGCAGGGCGTATTTTGAGAAACGTTTCATTTCATGACAAACAGCCCTTGGAAGTGTTCATTTTACAGTGCAGACAGAATCGTTTCTCAGGCCTGCGCTGGATTGATTTATAAATCCGTACCTCACAATCGCTGTCTGATGCTTGTTCCTGATACGTACGGATGTCCCAGATTGTTTCATCTATCAGAAAATTATATAAAAACACACATTTCCAGAGTGCTGCCTCATGCAGAAGTACTCTCTTGCTTTCTTTCAGCGTTTCAATTTACTCCTGCTGTCAGCCTAAAAAGCCTCATCTTGGCTGTGGCTAGCCTTTGAAAACAGAGGAAGACATTAGGCCATTATATGGTGTGCAAGTGCAGCTCTGAGACTGGAGAAGGCAGACGTGGTTTGTTGAGTGCTACCAGAGATCGCAACAAGCCAAGAAAGAAGGCAGGGTGGAGGGCTTGAGGAGCGGGGCAGAAGGGGAAAAAGAAGGACGACAGGAAGAGGGAGGAAGAAATAGAGCAGCACAGATGCATTATGTGTGCTTGCTGACACACTAAAGATGTGCTCTTCACAGCTGGTGAGGGAATGTGCCCTGCAGCGACTGCACACACTTCAGCAAATGAGGGAGAGCGGGGTAAGATGAGCCACATCTACTTAAGAGCTTCTCTAAGCGAGGAGAAATGAGGTAAAACTAATGTTCTTTGTGGCATCAGTTATGCATTACAAGTGACATTTCAATATTTTTAATAGTGAAAATAATTAAGGATTTATTTAGTGTTTCATGGCTGATTGTTGGTATTTTATAGCTTTATGGAACACACACTAGTCAACATTTGAAGTGGATCAAAACCTCTCTTCAAAGTTGTACTAAAACCTAAAACCTTTGATGAACTCTTTTGATCCACTTCAAATGTTGACTACTATATATATATATATATATATATATATATATATAAACCAAAAATCTTGATTATTAAAATAAAGATAATAGATAAATCTATTAAAACAAAACTCTCAATAAATAAATTAATTAATCTATAATATATATGACCCTGGAGCACAAAACCAGTCTTAAGTCGCTGGGGTATATTTGTAGCAATAGCCAAAATACATTGTATGGGTCAAAATTATTATTTTTTCTTTTATGCCAAAAATCATTAGGATATTAAGTAAAGATCATGTTCCATGAAGATATTTTGTAAATTTCTTAACGTAAATTCATCAAAACTTAATTTTTGATCAGTAATATGCATTGCTAAGAACTTCATTTGGGCAACTTTAAAGGCGATTTTCTCAATATTTAGATTTTTTTGCATAATATTTATTTTAGATTATTTATATGTAAAATTTTATATATATATATATATATATATATATATATATATATATATATATATATATATATATATATATATATATATATATGCTTTTACTTTAGCGAGGCACACCTACGTGTGTAAAAAAATAATTAAATAGTTAGATTATAGACTGCAGATTTTCATATTCAATTTTTCGTAGATTTTCTAATCTTTTGTTATCCATTTTGTTAGATATGTTTCTCTCTCTATGTATGATAATAGTAATGATGTTGGCGCATACAAAAGTGAAGCGGTGTTGGATCCATTTTTCGTCTGCGTCGTCTCTTGCCAGCACTCTGTCATGCTCTCTGACATGAAACATTGGATTTCCACCATACAGTCTGTTTAGTATGCGGTGCCTGTTTTTGATTGGTTGACCTGGAATCATTAAAATAAGAGGGCAGTGCTGATTGGCTTGGCCTTTCCTCATTGACTTTTAATTCCCCACATTGACATTCTGAAAATTACATCTCCTCGTGGTTTGCCGCAGTGCCCTCATCCAATCGCATGACTCTTTCGTGAGCGACTGTCAATAACGGTCGAGCGCTGATCAAGCACCCAGAATCCTCCCAGGTCAGGGCGAGCGACCCCATGACCTCATTCGGCTTACCTACAAATAATGATACATTAAAGCACAAAGGAGCCTAATAACTGGACGTGCGTTCATGGAAGGGCAGCGAGGACACGCCCAGCCCAGAGATTCCTCACAGGACAGGCTATTAAACAAAGGTCAGAGGTCGCGGTGAGCGTGCGGAGGGGAGCTGGTGTTAATTGCGTGGCATGGAAGAGCTCTTTGGTGCAGGGCAGCTGTTGGGTATAAACTTTGGCCTTCGCAGCAGGAGGCATGACTGTACATGACAGGTGCTGCTCGGCCCTCGACCGCATGACCCCTTCTCAAGTTTTTATTTGTTTTGATGAGCTATTTTGAATGTTTTGATTACTTATTTTAATAGATACTAAACAGACTTAAACAGCTAGCAGTAATGGACTATATTTCTTTGGCAAATAAATGTTTTGTTGTAAGTGATTATAATAAAATAAAACAAATGAAATAAATGTGTTATTTTATATAAAGTACTATTATTAGTAGTAGTAGTTGTAGTAATACCATTAGTATGCCTAGTATTAATTTATCATTATTTGTTGTATAAAATATATTTAATTGATTTTATTGATAAGAACTGGTATAAACCGAAATAGAACTGAAATAAATAAACTAACAAATTTAATAAATTTAATCTAATTTATTTATTTACCTGAATAAATTTGTGTAAATTTGACATGCAAATTGTGAGTAAAAATAACATCAACAACAAACAGGAATAATAAAAATGTTTAATAATGCTGTTGTTAAACTGTTTTAATTTACTTAGAAAAATTACTATTTTGTTCACTATAATTTTACTTATATTTACTTATTAATAATTAAAAATAAATATTTTACAACAAACAATAATAATCAAATAATAACAATAATACTTTAGTAGCAGTAGTATTTGTTTTATTATATTTTATACGTTTATTATTATTGCTAAAACCTTATAAATACATACATAAATTAACTCATTTAAATTAATAAATGAATCTAATATATTATTTAACTTGAATAAATGTGCTTAAATTTGACATGCAAATTGTAAGTGAAAAAAACAAACAATAATAATAATAAAAATAATAACAACAATTAAAAATGTTTTAGTTAAAATATTGTAATTTACTTGGAATAATTGAGTTAGATTTTATTTTAAGTAATTTTATTTATATTTACTTATTAATAATTAAAAAAAAAAAAGTAAATATAACTTTTAGTAGTGGTAGTATTTGATTGATATTTTTTGCTGTATAATTTGTATTGTTATTGATAGAGACTAATAAATAAATAACTTAATTATACATAAACTAACAAATTTAAATTAATAAATTAATCTATTTATTATTTATTACGATTTAATCTATCTATCTATCTATCTATCTATCTATCTATCTATCTATCTATCTATCTATCTATCTATCTATCTATCTATCTATCTATCTATCTATCTATCTATATATATATATATATATATATATATATATATTACCTGAATAAATTAGCTTTTTTTTTTGTTTGTTTCATAAAATCACAACACTGTCCAGAAAACGGCACGCAAAACTGTCACAGCTGATACGTGCATTCCTAGACGTCAGATCGAAATGGATGTCACTATAATTTCCCATAATATTGTTATTTCTGAGGATTTCCTTTGTTTTCTGTGGAGGTTTTGGGTTGGTCTTCGGCAGCTGTAAGGTATGATCTGGTCTTTGGTTATTTCCTGGCCTAGAATGACTCCTAAGCCAACATTTTTCGTCTCCCGAGAAGGGAAAGAGAAAGCAGATTGCTTATAAACTGCGTCTGCATAGAAGGCATACTCTCCATTTCTGCGGTGGTGGAAATCACAGACTCAGGCTGCAGGCAATGAATCGCAGAGCGCTTCCTCTGTTTGAAAGCGTTACACGATACTGTTTGGAAGCAAAAGGCTTCAATTAGTCTCAATGTGAACACAATGTTTAGAATTCAATAGGCGATCTGTGAGTAATGACTCTTTATAAAGACCCAAATCTGGACTGAAGTGTAGATCTGGTGACGTGGCATGAGTTTGGGAGTTTGTAGAAATGCATTTCCTGGATGGTTGGTTGCATACGTCTTTGCGGAGGTGTGTGTGAATGTGTTTACATGAGTGTGGGTGTGTGTCGTCCTGATCTTCAGCACTGAGTCACCGGAATTAAATGCACTTTGTAGGTCACAGACTTTCAGATAGCTATTTGTCGAACCAATTACCACACAAAGACTCTTTATGCATGAGGGCAATTCAAGGTTCCCAGGATTTTTTTTTTTTTCTTTTCTTAGTGACTGCTCTACTTTCAGTTTTCCCAATTAAGAAAGACAGTGATTTTGAATATGCTGCACCTGAGCTCTATGAAAACGCAGTCTCAGCAAACCAATAGCTGCGGCAATGATTGACACGCCTGATTAGATTATTGATTAATACAGCATATTAGCCATGTTTGCAATTAGACCGGCTGGAAGGTTTTAGAATAAGAAGCCAGTGTCCTGTTATTAGAGAAAAAAAACATTAGCTGCAACCTTGTATGGCGCTGATGCTCGTATTTTCCCAGAAGTCCTTTTCTTGTGGTAGTTAAGGCTTCTTGCATAACAGCAGCTGTAATTTACTTTTACATGATCATTTTTCAGCCTTTCTGTAGCCCTTACAGTAAGACAGGTTATTTTTAACTTCTCTACCTTTAAAATTTCTATATGTCAATTACATCTGTTATGATTGGCATACTTTTAATGTACCAGCTGTCAAAAATGCCATATTCTACTCTTTTGCAGCATTTTATTCCCCTAGTCAAGGTTTCTTGCACTGAAAAGTCATAATCATTTTCTAAGCTTTTAAATGAAAAATATATTATATATTATATATTTTAAATATATTATATATTATATATTTTAAATGAAAAATAAATATTATTTATATATATATATATGTATATATATATATATATATATTAGTGCTGTCAAAGATTAATCGAGATTAATCGCATACAAAATACGTTTTTGTTTGCATAATATGTGTGTGTTCTGTGTATATTTATTATGTATATATAAATGCACACATACAGTATATATTTTTTAAATATTTACATATATTTACATATTTATAATCCTATTTATAATAATTTTCTGAAATGTATACATGCATTTGTGTGTATTTATGTATACATAACAAATATAGTCAGTACACATACATATATTATGTAAACAAAAACGTTGGATGCGATTAATCGCGATTAATCATTTGACAGCACTAATATATATATATATATATATATATATATACATACATACAGTATAATATATGTATGTATATAATATATAATATACATACAGTATATATATGTGTGTGTGTGTGTGTGTGTGTGTGTGTGTGTGTGTGTGCTTTTATTTTATAATTTTTTTTTACAAGTACAAATTTGCTTTTAAGATGCTATTGATAAAGTTTAACTTTGTACTTGCCATATCTGTGAAATACTAGAGCTGGAGATAATTACAGTAAACCTCAGAATCTCGCTTGGGAATACATTTAATGTGGAGATGACAGATGTAAAGCTGTAAAACGCATTTATATATTCCACAGAGGAGATGTTGTTGGATGGTTTTCACCTCTCCTCGATTAGATGTCCCGGTTCATTGCAGTAAATTACACTCCTCTGTCTGGCGCGTTTGTTTGTTTGGGTTGACCTGTAAAATTTCCCTCCCTCCGCCACCAAGCGCCATGCAATTAAAACCAACAAATTTAGCAGCAATTTTCGTCTCATTTCACAATACCGCTTGGCAAACAACCAGCGAAACGAATCGAGGAATGCACTACAGATATTATTCATTTTGATTTGCTTTTCAGGCTTTTCATAGATTGTTTGCATCCTCCATTTCAGACAAAGAAAGACGAAACTACACCCGTCCCCTGAGGGCAGAAACGTGCAGTTATTTCAGGAGCGGCCCGGCCGGGAATTATTCATTTTCCAGAGGAGAATCAGCATATTTCATCCATTCATCTTCCGCGCTAAAAAGCAAGCAGGCCTCATCCGTCACGTTAGACGGATTTTGTGCAGTAAATGAGCGTGAGGAAAGACCCGCGTCTCAGCGAGAGGGAAAGAGGGAGGAAAGGTGTCTGTGTGTCTGTTAAGGGTCAGTTGTTGGGTGGAATCTGCTAGTTTTTGGCACTGATGACCTCTGTGTTTGGTGTGGGCGGCCGCAGACTAACTGCTGATGTCATAATGTCATGTTGAGCTGTAGAACAGCTCTATTACCAACGCGCCGCATGCCTGGTTGCATGTGATTACGAGACATGCAAAACAAACCAACCTACCGGAGGGTGGAGGTGCTTTTCCAACCTGCGTGAAGCATCCCTTCCCCCAGCGCACACACACACACACACATACACACACACCTGAAATATATTCATGTATATACATTAGCTCTTTTCTAGTGAACAGTCTACACAGCTGCTTTCTAAGACAGAATCTCATGTTAGCATTTTTTTTTTTTTTTAATATTATTTCTGTTCATTCATTTCTTGTTTTTACTCTCTTTCTGTCCATATGTTAACTCTGTCTACAATGCCGTGTAAGCCTCAGATAACTGTTTGGGTTTCTTATGATTTGTTATAGTTTGCTTTAGCTTTTATTTCACCGAGCGGCGGGCGGCAGACACACCTGTCCCATTGTGTCGGGGTGACAGGGGTCTGTTTGTGGTAGCGGGTCAATTAACTCCTGTTTGCAGAGCTAGTGAAGTGGGTCGGAAGATGTCTCCCACTCCGTTCGGGAGGAGACCTGAGCACAAGCCTCGAAATGAAAGAAAAATAAGCAGGATCCATCTCAGGAGGACAAAGCGTCCAGTCATTCAAACCAGATGTGTGTACCGCGGCCTCGTCCGGTCGGTTCTTTGTTTTAGACAATCACTGGTGTCAAGGTGTTCCCACGAGATAGCAGTAGCTGAGCAGAAGAAGGGAGTGTGAGCTGGCAAACTAAAACAGACTCCCGTGAATCGCCAGGGATGGGAATTATTTCGCTTGTTAACTGTACCGCCCAGGTAGCAGGCTTGGTTTTAATTAAAACGAGTGCATTTACAGCCCCTTTCAGAAATCATTTCAATGTGTTTATACACCACAAATATGAAGCGTATCGTGGTTTTTCACGCACTCTTTGCGTATCTCCACCACACATCAGTATTTGTAGTCTAAACACACCACTTCAGTGTCGCAAGGGACTCGTTGACTAATCCAGACCTAAAGAACCCGAGAAGTGCAACTTTCGTCAAGACTTGTCATCGTTGCATTTACATTTGGAACAAGTGAGGTCATGGTCATTGAAGGCTGTTGTCCTCTGGGAGATTAGACAGGCCAGCCCCGTCCCGTCCCGTCCTGTCCCGCCTCGTTCTGCAGCACATGCTGGAATACCTCAGCGCTGAGATTAAAGCTCATGATGTGCTGCAAGAAAAGTGTGCGGTCTCCCCTTAGAAGACAAAAACAGACATGACCTCAGTCGCAGGTCCCAGAACAGCGATACGGCCACCGCTGGGCTCACCTGCTGCGCTTCACTGAGAGAGACACACACGTTACCTAATGACCCATTAAAACAAACAAGCAAAGCACAACAGCCACAATCAGTCAAACTCTTGTTTCTCATTAAGCGACGTGGTCATTTATTTATTTGCATTTTTACAATTGCTAATTTTTATGCAGTTTAGTTTTGGTTTTGATTTTTGATTTTAAACCAACTTTGTTCCATGGATCAGTATAAGTTCAAATTGAGTACATTGCCACAATTTGCAAATTCTATTTCACAAATATCACTTGTTAGGGACTTTATTTAATATCATGAAATCATCAGCAAAATAACAACAAAATAAACAATATTTAATAAAATTAAATGAATTTATATAATACATTTATTTTAAATATTTGTATTTTAAGAATTTAATTGTTCATTATATTATTTATTACTTTACATATTATTATATTTGAATAAAATCCCAAATAATACTTGCTCTCTGAGAAAGGTTACTTGCTGTTTTTAAAAACACACTTTAAAATGTATTTTTATTAATTGATTTTTTTATGACATTTATTTGACACAAAATCCGAATTGTTTCATAGATCAGTCTGAGCTCAAACTAAGCAACAAGTCTAATTTCTCACTGAAAAAAAAATTGCAATGGGAAAATATTTTATATTATTTGAATGTTATAATCTTAAACAACTTTTTAAAGTGAATAAATTATGACAGTTATCTTTTTTTCTTTTCTTTTTTTTTAACATACTATTTCAGCTCAGTGTTGTGTGTTTTTTGAGAAAATATTCCATTGGGGGTATAATTTCATATATTTCAAAAGATCTCAATGTGATTGCATTTACCTTGTTACCTTGTACCTTGTTTACCAAGTAAACAGCACTGTCTAATTGCATTTTTATCCTTTAACATAATTTCCCCCCCCTCCATATCACCTCTGCACATTGTATTTCGCCCACAGTCAAGTGGAACAAAGACCCGTGGGTCATGTGAAGCCTTAGCTACAGTAGATACACATCAGACATTAATTGAGAGGAAATGCACCATCCTCTATATCTGAAATGCCAGCAACAATTATTACGAAACATCAGCTTTCCATTGACTGCCACATAAAGTGCTCTTCCATTTAGAGTGAACGGGGTTAAAAGGTGTCTGAAATCTCTCGATTTCTCTTTGTTTCATCCCTCTCTCCGTCTGCTTTATCCATCTCTCTCGCCCGCTAAATAAAATGTAGCCCTTTAACCTTGAGCACCTAATGGATGGAGTGAATGGAAGGGGAGGTGTAATGAAGAGAGGAATGAGGAAATAAAAGAGTGAGGGTTGTTAATCAAGCCCGAATGGTTGATGGGGGAAGGGGGCAGTAAAGGAATGGGGTGGGGGTGCAGAATGATGGGTATGGCCTACAAACTCATGTGCACTGCTGAGGAAACTACCTTGAAACTAGCGTCCCATTTTTAGCAGCAAAGCAGGATTTATCGGGCACAATAGCTATGTTTCCATCCACCTGTTTTAATGTGATTTTTGAATGTGAATGTATCGCATAAAATGCTGGATGGAAACTCCAAGATGTACATAAATGTATAAAAACCATATGCGCTCAATGGAGTCACATACTTTGTTATCCAATAAGAAGACATACAAATAAACTGCGATGGAAACATTCACCGAATAAATTCCTTGGTGTGCATAAAAAAGCCATGTGACTTTGCCTCAACAGATCATGTGATCATGGGTTTTATTCATTTGAACACACGGGATGGAAACACTGCTTTATTCGCAAATGTTTTATGCTATATTCAAGTTTTGTGCAAAAACTAATTCCACAACTTTGGATGGAAAGAACTAATGAAGATATCAGGGTAATAACAGTAAACTGTAGGGGCGTAACGAGATACAGATTCGGTTGGGTTCTGTTTGCTCTGGGGGTAGGGTTCATGGCATGGCACCAGCAGTGCTAAACAGGAGGGAAAATTTGGCAGAAACATTTCACATTGCAGCGTTGAATTCATTCCAGACAGTTTTGCATGTTTGCATGACAGTAAAGTGAGCTTTGATAATGAAAACGCACATAATTAGGGAGTTTATGATGGGTTTCAGCTGGTACGGACACACTAACACAGCTGTTTAGATCTGCATACCCACAGGAGGGTGGAATAAAAACAAATGTGTGCTGTCGAACTATTCAAGGACATCATTGGTATTTTCCCTTCGTTTCATCAGGCTGAGGTGAATTGAATCCCATTCTGAGCCAGTGACCAGATTTATCAAACCCAGCCGAAGCAAATTTCCTCATTCTGTTCCAAGAACATTGAGGAAGAAATGTTTGTTTGCTGCTGATATACATACGCTTTCTTTGATTAGATATTTGAAGCTTTCTTGAGGTAATTCTTGCTGGCCGGAGTTCACAGTGTACATATGTGGAACTGGCCGACAAGAAATGAGAACAAATGTATCAACAGGAAGCTGTTTTTCTGGATTACTCCCGTGACAGATGTACGCATGATAACACATGACCCGACCCAATTAAAGTCCCTCTGATCAGCATAAACGCACACACCCCAGCACATGTACGCAAGTGTCATTTCTCTTGGCTTAATAGAGCCAATTACTGAGTGCAACACAAAGCATTATGTAGAGCTCATTGAAATGGTAATTCTGTTGTTTTTAATGGCTATGCTTCATAATGAAGTAGGAGTGAATTAATTCTACACAAATTACATGCACTGTGGTGGATTATGCTAATAAGAGAGCTTGGACGGGGACGGAGATGGAGACGGAAGTGTAATTGTGGGTTTATAGTCTCTGAGGTGGTAGGCACTTCTCAAATAGTGCTGTTGAACTAACCATGTGTATGGATATATTCACCATTTTATTGACCATTTGACTGCTGATTTGGTAGTCTTTGGAAAACCAAAATGTTTTTGACTTTTTTTTTTTATAACATTGCTAAAACATCTACTTAATGTTGACATACTTTTCATATTTGAGACATTAAAAAAAAAGTTGTTATTAACATCTATTTAAAAATGTGTATATGATACTTATATATAGAAATACTGTCTTCCGACTTCAAGCAACATATAATGTATAACCATATAATCTAGGGCTGTCAAGCGATTTCAGCTTTTCATCTAATTATTTACACAATGTGCAGATTAATTAATCAGACTAATTGGAAATTAATTGTACATCAAATTTGGCTGAGCAGTTACCCCCAAAAGTCGTTATTGTGTTAAATGAGAAAATCATCAAATAGACATTACAAAAAGTAGATTTAGAAAGACAGAATTTCAACATAGAA
Source organism: Acrossocheilus fasciatus (assembly GCA_036784905.1). Lineage (NCBI taxonomy): Eukaryota > Metazoa > Chordata > Actinopteri > Cypriniformes > Cyprinidae > Acrossocheilus > Acrossocheilus fasciatus. The sequence continues at coordinate 24,740,490 of CM071952.1, read as the reverse complement.
TTTATTACACAAAAACTTTTAGGCTTATTTGTTCCCCAGAAGCTGTATCTGAAATGCTATTTAGATACATTTACATACCGTTTAATGCAGATCAGACGTGGCATGAATGCAGTATTTACACAGCAGTTACAATTGAATAAATAATTTCATATGATGAATGGGTATTAAAGGGCTAGTTCACCCAAAAATGAAAATTCTGTCATCATTTACTCAGCCTCGCGTTGTTTCAAACCTGTATGACTTTCTTTCTTCTGTATAAAATTGTAGTACTTTCTGTATTTTGTCTAAAACTGTGGTTACCGTAGTAAATCTTGTAAGGGTAGTTCCATTTTTAGCTGTTCTAAGCATATTTGAGCAGTCTAAACATATGAGCTCAGTATTCGGTGAGTATAACCCTGGCACTTGATCTAACGCTCACTGCGCTGCAAACTTGTTTGACATGACTAATTAGTGTTCAGCGGTCCTCCCTTCCTCTGCACTTCACCCTGACAGTGACCAGAGCTCCTCATGATTGACACCGTCCAGATCCGTTCACAAGGAGGGATAGAGTTTCTTTATCAAGGGCTCAGAGAGACTGAAGTTCTCCACACAGCTTGGAGACCAGCGGCGATGCTGGAGAGCTGAAAAAGGCAAAAAGAAAGCATTCCTGAGCGGAGCAGAGGACGGATCGAATGACTCAGGGTCTCGTGGTGACACCCGCAGTCGTGGGGTGTCGGGTTCCAGGCCTGGGAAACAATGACTCTGGCATCTGTCTGGCGCGAGGGATTCACAGCGCCGATGGATTGTGTTCCCGAGCTGGTGCTGAGGATGACCACGACTGCATCGGAATGTCTTTAATGTAATCTGGTATATCCACCTCTCACCCTCCGCCGCTCATGTGATACCTCAGAGCCTCTTTTATTGGATAGTTTACACAAAACAAGCCCTCACGCTGCTTCAGTTTAAGAAGAGGCTCTTAGGCACTGAGAGGATGCGGGGAATGTGTTTGGATGAGGTAAAAACCACAAGACATGCTGCTGATTTGACCACATCTGTAGCGTAGATGTAGTTATCACTATAAAACAGTCCCATATTAATCACATTCAAGGATTTTTGTTTTTTTAAAAATAAAATAAAAAAAATATTTTCTATTTTTATTTTTTAAATATTAACAAAGTATTTTTTTATATTTTTTTTTTTTATTTTTTAATTTTTTAATTTACTTTTTTTTTTTTACCTAGAAAATCATGTTTTACTTGGAATAGTATGTCAAGTTATGGAATTAAAATGGATGCCGAATGCTATTTCATGATAAATATTTATTTATTTTTTGTTATCATTCATACACGTTGCAAATGTTGCATTCTACTGAATGTCATTCTAGGATCCATCAGTAAACATTTATTAAATGATGAATACGTACTCTTTCGAATTGACGTCCTAGTGACATTCTTTTCATATCATTTTTGAAGGAAATAGATTTTTGAATAAGACATTTATATTAGTGTCTATCACAACTACCTGTCAACGTGCATTTGTAACATCTGACATTGAAGATCTTCAGACTTTGACATGTGACACGCAGCATTAACTGTCCGCTGAGAAACCTCTCGATCTGTGTCCGATCTGCTCAGCTGGCTTTATTGGTGATTTCCTCGGTTGCTTCCATGAGAATATTCTCCTTCAATTCCTCCTTTTACATTGATGCAGGAAGTGAGTAAATTAGGGGGCAATTGCTTTAATTTAAGGCCAATTAGATGCCTTCCCCCTCCCTGAGCTCTATCTCTGCAGATGTTATCTGTGGAGAAGCACTCGGGAACACTCCTCAAGACAACAGAACGACTATTGAGTGTGGAAGTCCTCAATTCGAGGGAACAGACCAACATAAACATGTAAAATGGACAATGAAAGGAATGGATAAACAAGCGCTGGGTTGTTTCCTGAATAAATTTCATAAGAAATCAGGAGTTACAGTTTCAGTTTGGTAACTTTGGCAACTTAAATTAACATTGTAAATTTGTAGCCCGTTATTTATTTATAAATTGTTGATGATGGATGCTGAAATGAACATGCATGGATAAAGAGCAGTTGTGTCAATAGATAAAATAGATTCAAAATATGCAAGTAGAGGAGAATTATGTGATCTCTGACTGAAACAGAACACAGGTTCTTGTTTTAAACCAGTAAACCTGAATACGTACAGTTTTCAGATTTTTAATGAGTTGCCCGTTCTCTTTGGAAGTTGGCTTGTCATCAGAGAAGTTGGATCTCGAGTCACCTTCTGCTCTGAGTCTTTGCGGTTGTCTTAGAAACACGGATAAGGCCGCGGTCACATCCCTGGTGCGGGTCACTGTTCTGTCTCAGCCGTCGGGCTGCGGGCCAAAGGCTCAGGGGTCGATCTCCGGAACTACACTCTTCCATCTGGCTTTCATTGAACTTGAGAACAAGAGCATGAAGAAGCTAATAAGCCCATGCTGGAGCTGCACTGGGACTGAGTGCTTGTTAGAGTTTCTCTTTATCCGACCGTCAGCGTGGAAGTCGGTGTGGATGGTTTTATGTTAAATAGCTCTGTTTTGTCAATAAAGTCACAGTTGACTCTCTGAGAAAAGTCAAACAGCAATCATAAGTGTATCTGAAGAAAATGTGAGTGGTGTTTGTCCATACAAAACTCAATATAGGGTGCTGTTGTTGGTTTCCAATTTGTTTTGTTTCTAGTGAGTTGCTGAGGTGTTGAACACATTATGTGGTTGCTAAGGTGTTCTGACCTGTTGCTAGGTGGCCCATTTTAAACGTTCCCATCTTCAAGTCTCTACACTGCATATTTTCAACGAGTGTTTTTTGTCTACTTTTTTACTACTGATTATTGTATAATATGTATGCAGTATATGTGCTTTACACTTATTAATAAACAGCGAAAATGCTAGCAACTTGTTAATAGCGAGAATTGGTCCCTAAACTAAAGTGTTACCAAAAGTCCTGAAAAGAATATAACTTCACTTGAGAAGCAACACAGCATATTCAGATATTTTTTTGGAAAATATATTTTTAGTATGAGTGTGTGTTGCACGTTGTTTGTCGTTTCGTTTAAGTATAAAGAATTGTTTTAAAGATTTGTAGATATTTATACTGGAAATCATGCATAAAAATGTCATTTTTTGCAGCGTATGAAATTCTGGATAATCAGGTGTCAATACAAGTCTGTTTTTACACCCGTTTTAATGTCTGGATTTGAATGGCTTAGAAAAGTAATGGCACAAGTTTGTATCAGATATATAAGACATCGGTGCATATCTTAGTATAAGGATTAGTAGTTATGATATTTGCCTTAGCAAGCACCAAACATCCAACATTCAATCTGCTCTTAGATCTGTTCCAACAACTCGAGTCATGTTTCATTTGAAGCTTCTCTCATGAGCTGACTATGTGATGCTTATGTTCATAATTTATTCCCAACTATTGGATTCTCTAGGTTTTAGCGCAGCCTGTTTAAAGCTGAAGTGTATGATTTCTGAGCGCCAAATTGAGTCTCGGCATATAAAGCTTGGATTGGAGACTGCATTATAACAGAAAAAATGACATCCTTCACCTTTAAGTGAAATATTATGGCGTGTCTGTGATGATGGACTGTAAATGGAGAATCATCACGACTCTTTTGGCACAGGAACGTAGACGAGAAGGATGTTCAGGAGGTGATATCGCACATCTAGCAGCTCTGTCGGCAAATGAACGCTCTGCTGTATAAGTGTGTGTGTGTGTGTGTGTTTCTAGCTACATGCACATGTTTTTTGAATGAATGTCATGCTTCATCCATCTTCCTGAGTTATTTGATTTTCTCTCCATTACTGTAGTTATTGCATTGAAAAAGAAAAACACCTCAGGTCAGGAAATTAGCTTTTCATGTTTTTATCCTACTAGTCTCTCTCTCTCTCTCTCTCTCTCTTTCTTTCTTTTTTCGTCACTGTCTCTTTCTCTCCTTCAGACCCATCAACAAAGTTCAATGATGGAGTAGCTTGAATTTTTGACCTCATCACCCTAAAAGGAAACAGATCTGGAGACGGTGATGAATCCCAGAAGGCCTCGGTCTCGCCCGCTGAGGAGCGTGAGATATGATGGAAGTGTGAATGAGCGGCGCTGACGGGTTATGTGTGGACTTCCACAGGGCAGGCAGACGAATAGTGTTTGTGTTTGCTTAAGAGCTGGTCAGAATTGAAAGGCTGTGATTTTGTGGAGACAGAGACATGGTGGTCCGACCGAGAGCCATCCAGAACAAAGTCAAGCTGCCAGTCGGTAACCAGCAGAGAGATGACATGCTAATAACTGTCAACAGAGGTTGGAAATTGAGTTAGACACGCAGAACTTCTAAAATTCTTTGCAGTACCTTGAGATTTGACACCAAACCGAGGTTTGTGCGTTGTCCTGTGTTCATTTTTGGGTCATAGTTTGTACTTTTTGAGAAAAATATCCTTTAAATGTAGTCAATATTTCATCATATAACATGACAAAAAAACAAATAAAATCCTCATATGAATTTATTATCCAGAGACCACAAACGAGGTGCAAAAAAGTGCAGCGTGCAAAACGTTTTCATGATCTTTGAGCTGTTTTTGGATCTGCGCACCACCAGAAGTTTATGTACTTCATTTGAGTTGGACTTGTGTCTGGCGCTACGCTTTTCCAGCCTCTTCAATCATATAAAATGACGAAATGTTTTTTTTTGTTTTTTTTCATTATTTTTTGTTAATTTTACAAAATTGTACTTTTGTTAATTTTACTTTGACTAAAATGCAATTCTAATAAATAATCTTACAAAAATGTATTATTATTATTAATAATATAATTTTATTTTTATGTAATATGTTCTTTATTATAATAAAGATTTCTTATAAAATAAATATATTTTAAAAATGTAATAATTTTATTTTATTATATAAAAGGTTAAATTTGTTTGTTTTCTCCCCTTCAAAGTGCAGAATTATACCAAATTTTCAACCGTTTTATTTATTAATTTTAAGATTATAAAAGGTATTTTATTGAAAGACATTATTCACTATAATTGTCTTTTTAGATTTAGTTTTTCCAAAGTAATTGTTAGCTTAAACATCTTACAGGTTTTTTTTGTTTTGTTTTAATTATTGTCATCAGGATTCATATGTTTTTACGCTCTTTCTTTGTTATCATTAACAAAAAAACTTTTCTTATTAATCATTTTTGTATGCAGTTCTGTTGACAAGTGAACACTGTTGTTGCAGTGTGTCATTTCGGCATAAAAAGTTTCAAAAACTTCGACAAAAACGGCTTTGTGTCTTTTTTGTCTAGTTTTTGAAGAAACAAAAGGTTCCTGAAGCCATGAGGTCATAGAGCGTGGATCACTAGAGCTCAGATGAAAGACTGTTGTGGACTTATTTAGGTTTTCTTAATCTCTATCTGAACAGATATCTATCAACCAACCCACTGGTCTTATTTACAAGGTCTTCAGGTTGTCATCTCCTGCCCTCATCTCCAAACCCTGTTGAGACAGAAATCAGACGCACCATTTTTCATTCAACATCCTTGATGTAAAGAACTCTGGGTGGTCCGAAAAACATGGGAATGATGTTAGGAAGAGTCTACTATTTGGTCTGAATAATGCACGGGTTATGCATAATCAAAAACCGTAGCTCTTTATTATACAATTTTTCACGGTTGGGCGACGTTTAAGAGCGGGAGGGGGAACCGACAAGAGTAAATCCTGCTTGTGTAGAGCGTTCGAGATCCTGACTGCCTTACACACGCCAGTACAAACAGAAGTGAAGTCATCTTCACTTTGCCGTCCCGCTAAGAGCAGCACACTAGTCAGCCAACACAAACAAAACTGCCGGTGACCTCCGGTGCCTGTGAGTTTTTGCCAGTTCCACTTTTATAGCCCGTGTTAATCAGCCTCAGAATCGGTTAAAAGCGTTTTACGTGGCCTCGGTGGGTAAGATATTCAGTTTGAAAACAAATGGTTTGGATTTAGACGTACAAGAGTTACTCAGATAGTGTCTCAAAAGTTCTCAAACTCTCGACCAGGGGTACGTTCCCCATACAACGACGTAACTCGTTGATTAACCACCATCGTATGATGCATTGTTGTGGAAACGAACTAGCTAGTCAAGACTGTTTGCCGAACACGGTCGCATCTCTGTCGTTTGAACCACGTTAGTTCTACAACATAAGGCCACTGATCTCTAAGATGCTGCTGTATTGAACATGGCATCTTATGACTAATTTAATATTTTGCTTTATTTGATGTTTGATTCATCGCCGGTTCCTTCATACTTGGGGTTCCCTTAGGTATTTATGCACATGCACACTCTTCAAAAACGGCGCTTATTGAGGACGTGCAAAAATACATAGATTAAAATGCATTTAGATAGAATGGAATATATGGATTGTACTGCGTGTTAGCTTGCTTATTGTGCCCAAGAGCATATTTATTTAAGCCCATATGTCTTACTAACAAGAAACTATGCGTCTAAGAGCTGTAGTTCCAACCACGCTGTTTGCGAATGTTCTTTGAACTATGGTTTCGGGAAACACTGAAGTGTTGAACCATGTTGGTAACAACAGAACTTGCAACCATAGTTGGCTAACGATGCTTATGGGAACGCACCCCAGGATGGAAGTTCCTACTGCGGTAATGTCGTGACATTGATTGGTCCTGTATGAAGAGCAGGTCTCTCGACTTAAACAAAGCTTTAAAGAGCGTGCGATCGAATTCTCGCCGCCTCACGTGGTCTGCGGTCGTCCCGCGACCTCAAAAACGTCCCCTCGCCGAGTCTCAAAAGCATTCCACGCTCAAAGGCAGAGATGAAACCACACGATTGTGGCTGAAGGATGGTGGAGAGGTTCTGAGGGCCTATTCGCTTAGCTATTCACACATCAAAGGTGAACGTCAATGGGCTGCTTCGTATTGTCGTCCGCTTTTGTGCCGTGCAGGTGTGCTGCTCCGCTCTGGCAGATGTAGAGCTCCCAGTTCTTGGCTTGACAAGAGGAACGTCTTCCCCCTTGGGGCATTCATAGGCAACAGGAGAGGTTCAGGTGTTCAAGGCCTGAAATATAACGTGTGGACTGACGGTTTGGGCTTAGTGTTAAATATTTAACAACAGATTTTGCCTGTGGCTCGGGATTTTGCTTTATCTTGCTTTGGGAAAGTAGAGCAGCTGGGATCTGGAAGGTTTGTTGAGTCCCCCATGGAGCATTTTTTTGGCCCGCATTTGTACGTATGCAGTGAGGGCTTGTTTTTTTTTTTTTTCTTCGTTTAGAGATAGCAAAGGTTGAATCTGCCCCGCTGGAGCGTGTCCGGTCACATCTTCTAGCATTCAGAGCGGAATACAATGTAGCGTTTTAGCTCGCTGATGCGCTATCAGTTATTTGTTGTCATATTTTGCTGCTTCTTTGGAGTTTATGCATGAAACGCTGAGGCGATGGAACTGACTGTTTGGGTCTTGGATTGAAATCACGCTCTTATCTTTGCAGCATGTGGAACGCAGCAGAGTTTATCTTTTCCTCTCATCGCACTGTTTGTTCTGCCTGCACTGAACAGCCCTTTGGTGGAACTGTCTTTGGGTGGCTCTTCATCTCTTCACTGGACTGTTAAATTAGCCATAAAAATGTCAATATATAAATAAAAAAAATATCATACTGGTACTTCCTGTCTAACTGACTGCCTGTAATTGCATTGTACCATTGTAGTTTCATTTGTCAAGATTTATGCTCTGTGTAAAACTACAAAGTCCTTTTTAAAGAATTTAATGCTGATATTTCTACAAAATGCCACTTCCCAATGGTCAATTGCCATACAAAATCATCGTAAATTGGAATTCAAAATCTGTCCCCTACTGAAAAAACATAGGAAATTGTAAGATAAAGTGATACAAATCGAATCTTCTTGAAAGATAATGTTAACTGGACATTTTAATGCTTTACAATAAGGCTTCATTTGTTAACATTAGATAACTACATTAGATAACATGAACTAACAATGACAAATACAAAACATTTATTAATCTTGGTAAATATTAATTAATTATCAGTTTTATCTGTTAATATTATTTAATGAACATACAGTAATCATAGCAACTTATGTTTTTATATTACTTTATCTCATCAAAATACATTTCATTTTTTGTTATATGACATTCAACTAAGTTTAAAGTTTAAAATAATCCTAAAAGCCAACAGAACTTGAGATTTTTGTGGAAATGTGGTAATTGTGTTGAGTAATATTTCAGTGTATATTTATATTAACATATAGTTCAAGCTGTCATCAGCAATTCCTTGTTCAACTCACACAAATGGTTCCGTTTTGTAGAATGACCCACATATTTTCTCCAGAATATCAGACTAAATATCTGCCTAATGTTTGGACGAAAGCACATGTTTTATGCTAATGCCTTCTCTGTTTCTTTCTTCCTGTCTTACTTTGTTCCGGTGGCTTGATAAAAGGCACCAGCGCTCGGGACCGTCCGCTGACAAGCAGGCTTACACAGGCCGCTGGAACAAACAATCAGCTACTTTACTTTGGCAAAGGATTTTCTAACATCTGTCGCTCTCTCCCTCTTTCTCTCTCCATTTATCATACACTCGTTTCATTTCCTCCTCTTTTTTCTGGAGCTTTCCAGATGTCATCTCCTAACCAGTCGCTGTACACTACATATCAGCAGTCTGTGTTTTACTAGTCTTACAGTGGCATTTGTGTGTTTTTATCTCTCTCTTTTTTTTTTTTTGGAAATGAATGGGTTATGCAGAGGTCTTCACTTCCGCTTTAAGACACCAAACCACCTGCATGAAGTAGATCAGGCAGGACAAAACATCTGCAGTCACCCAAGCAGATTGGAAACAGGCTGTAGAAGAACAATAGAAGAATCAAAATTGAGTTTGCGATCATTATTGCATTATTTAATGTGGTTAATATGAGAATTGTGAAATATTTCGAGCATTTTTAGTCAGTTGGCAAGTCTAATGTTTTGTTTAAGTGCAAGCAAATCGATGAAAATGGCAGTGGAAAAGCTTGTTGATGTTTTGGAGCTCGTTATGAACAGTAAATCTGTCGCCTTCAGCAATGTTCAGTTTCTCGTCTGACTTGTGCCTCAATAATGCAAAAGAGCGGTCGATACGGAGATGTATTTAAATATGCTGGAGCTTCAGTGATCTCCCATGTGCTTCCTTTGTTTCGAAGGAGAAAACAAGGAACCACATCAGGGGAAAAGCCTGGCTGAGCACCATAAATTTGTAGGAATATTCCGGATTTTAGTAGTCCTACATTTTGGCAGGGCTCTGTAGTGCCTGAGGGGGAAAAGAATCATAGATCATACGGCAGAATGTCTTTACGATGAACAGTAGCAAAGTCCGCCGTAAAACGAGAGGAGGAGAAATCTATGGCTTTGCTCGGTGGCAGATTCTGAGATGACCTGCGACCCAGTTTTCCACAGCCTTCTGACAATGTTTGGCTTTGTCGAGGAGCTCTGGGAATATTGTAACGGATTTTGTAATATTAAAGCAACATCCTTGTTTGCTTGAGATGCAGAATTGCATAAGATAATATTTTCTTTCAGAGTTTATTTGAAAGATTATATTTCTTACCCCACTGGCATTTTTTTAAAACCATAAATCTAACTAAATGACAAAAATAATAATAATAATAATAATTCAAATATATTCTCTGAAAGCCTTAATACATTTTTTTTTCTTCTGAAGTAAATCTTGTTTTAAGAATATGCACATTGAAAAACAAGACAGAAATACTGATTACAAAGTAATAATAATAATAATAATAATTATTATTATTAGTAGTAGTAGTAGTAGTAGTGTTAATAATAACACGAATAATAATAATAGTTTGGTTCCATTTGTTTGTTTTTTATTGTTTTTTTTTTTGCAAATTTCTTCTTCTGTAACACATAATTCGTTAAGTCACTGTCCCGACTCGTTAAAAACAATTGTCCCTTTTTCCTTCTATTAAGAAACCATTGAAAAACAAGACGGAAATACAGAAAAGACTATTATTACAGTTTGTTTCCTTTTTATTTTATTTTATTTTGCAACCTTCTTCTGTAACACATAATTTGTTAATTCACTGTCATTCCCGACTCCTTATAAACAATTGTTCTTTTTTTCCCCTTTTCTCAAGAAAGCTTGCAACACCACCAGCTCTGCTATTTCTATCTTTACACTCTTTCCGCATTGCTTTGTCTCTCTCTCTCTCTCTCTCTATCTCTCTGTCTCTCTGTCTCTCTCTCTCTCTCTCTCTCTCTCTCTCTCTCTCTCTCTCTCTCTTCTATCTCTTTCTCTCTTTCTGTTATTCCGCAGCCATCCTCTCTGAGTTTGAGATCCTTCTTAAAGATAGGGGATATGAGCACTGTTTCATCTTCCCTGGGCTCATCTGGTAGAGGTTAGCAGACATGTGGAAGCCATTGGGCTGAAGACCCGGCTGATCAGAGAAAGATGTGCCCCTCTGGATCTACTGCTGCACATGTTTGAATCCCGGGACCCTTATTTGCTCGGTCTCGCTTTCTTTAACATTCCTACCCCTCTCATTCTCTCTTTCCCTCTCCAATTACCTCCATCTCTCTCTCTCTCTCCCCTGTATTCTCTCTGTCTCTCGCTCCTTGTTTGAGAGTTTTGCTGAGGAGGCTTTAGTAAAATCACTTATGGAAGTAGCTGCGATTATCCAGCGGCGTGACAGATTGTTTCAGACAGTCGGTTGTACGGTTTGCAATGTCTTCAGCTGAATCGAGTAAAAAAGATCAGGCTAATCTTAGAAAAACATACCAGTCTTAGTAATTTTATATGTTGCATTTGCTAAAATGTGCATGAATTCAATTGGAAGTAATATCAGCTGCAACTGTTTACAATTTCTTGACTCATTATTTGCCAAATGTGAGACATTATACAGAAAATTGGGCCTTAAGTACAAAATAGCTATATTTTATATGATATTATAACTGGACTCACAATATGAAGCCATGTAACAACAGTTTTTGAAACACTGAACCATTGAATGATGGCTACTGTTTCACATACTATTTTTAAAAACTAGTATGCAATGCTAGTATTGTAAACTGCAGAGTTTTCAGTAAGTAGTAGGCTAGTATTCCATTCCCAACATAGCCTGAGTGAATATCAGTGTCTGTCTTACTGTAACCTTCTCGCTCTCTGTCACTCTCTCTCTTTTCTCTCTTTGTCTGACAGTGTTTTATGACAGTAAAACAGCCTGTATTATGTTTCCTGCTCATGTGACTGACGTAATCCCAGTTTCTCATCCTATTCAGTGCATTACGGTCTGTCATCCACTCTCTGTCGTTCTCTCTCTCGCACAGGGACCGTTCGAGAGTTCGAAAAACAGCTTGCAAAATAATTAGTTACAGATACACATTGCCAAATGGATACAAATGATCTCAACAAACTAAAATCTCAAAACCAGCTTCATTATTTCCACCAACTGGCTTTACAATATTTTATACTGTACCTCATCTACCCAGAATTCACTGCTGGAATAATGACCATTCCATTTGAAATGTATGGCGTAAATTTTAGCACACCAGTATGAGAAAACGAGGCTCTAAACTTGTGTTGAGAGTCACGTGGAATGATAATACCTCTTAAAATACCTATTTTACTGTCTTTTATCTTTTACTGTTTTTTATTTATTTATTAAAATATTATTTAAATATTAAATATTTTATTTAATATTATATATATATATATATATATATATATATAATTAAAAAAACAAAAACAAGGTGGTACATGTGAGCTGCACAATCAAAATGAACAATGAAAATTATTTTATTATTTATATATAGTTTTTTATTTTTTTTAAAACAGGGTGGTAAACTTAAACTGAACAATAAAAATGAACAGAGAATATTTTATTTTATATTGTTATTTTAGTTTAGTGTAAAAAAACAAGGCTGTAAATTTAGAAAAATATATATTTTATTAAAAAAAAACGGCGGAAAACTTGAACAGCACAATCAAAATGAACAAAATGAATTTTTTTATTTTGAGGCTAAAGACTGAAACAAAAATGAAAAAAAAAATGAACAGAAACCACTGATTTTTTTTATTTTTTATTTTATGCGAACTCAAATGTGAGTGTACGCAAGTGTATGAACATTTGTCGCATAAATTATGTTGTGAAAATCTCAATTTTTATATAAAAATACTAATGGCCATTTTTATAATAGCTGGGAGCTGAAGGAGATAAAGTGAGTAGTTTTTGATATTTGTTTGGTCATTTGACCGGTCAAGTCCTTGTTGAATATAACAGACTATACTGTATAACAAATGCGTCATTTGAAATGCCATTTTACTTTGTGTAAAACTTTTTAATCAGAAACAAATGGCAGAGTGCACCTTTAAGAAGACCTCACTGACTGATCTTCTTAAGGTACTTGGGATATTTTTGCTGAACAAACCGAAAAAACGTAAGAAAAACAAACCAAAGTGGTAACCAGCACTTAGTTGAAACCACTGATCCTTTCTTTAGCGATCGCGCTGTAACTTAATGTCCTGATATATCACTTTACCCGTCATGCTGCCAAGACACAGTATTGGCCTTAAGAATAAATAATACATTTGTACTGGCAGCTCACCGCAGTCCCTGATCTCCAGACCCACGTCTCCAGAGTCTTCTGACGGGAAACCAGAACACGGTCGGAGCAGAGCTGGATTAACCCGCTCTCCCGCTGCTATGGGCCGCACAATCTACTTTTGTATACATATTTATGTTCGTTTTATGTGGATTTATGAAGATGTTTTTGGTGTTTATGGCTTTGGCTCCCAGAAAACGAAAACGTGTATCTGTATGTAAGACGATGGAAACAGCACACAGGCTAGATAACTACTCCAGCTGTTGGGTTTTCTTGGCACACTTCCTGCTCCAATCTTTCACACACGCACACATTTATTTCTGCTCGTTACTCTTGGTTGCAAATATGTGGAGATGGTTGCCCAAAGCTTGTAGCATCTAATCCTTTTGTCTGATTTTGCCTATTTGTTTATGCGTGAAAATCAGATTGTTTATGTATGCGGCAAATCGCAATTTTGGTGCAAAGCATAAGAATAAAGTTCCGAATCAAGCCAATAAACAATACAATTTTATCCCAAACAAAAGAAAACCCAACACTGGTAGTTCTGACCCGTGTCTACACCATTATCTAACCACAGAGGAAAACTTGTAGAGCAGTATGTGGTGTGCTGTGTCTGTAAGTGTGTGTTTCTGAAGACCTCAGGGTTATGTTACGGCCCCCGGGGCCCGATGCCCCTCTGCGTGCGCTCTGGAGGTCGTCCTGCTCGCCGTGCCCTAAGCAATGTCTGCGTGCTGCATTTCTGCTTCACTTTGGAGGAAAATAGCTGGAACAGACAACACTACGCCTGTGTGTTCGCACTGACAAGAGCTTTCATTTGCTCAACTGTAGTTTTCTAAACAAATCATGCATTTGTCCCACCACCAGTTTTGCAAGTAGAAACTGGAGATGAATGTTTGACCCCGAAGAGCTCAAACAAAAGCCTGAATGTAGCCACAAAATTTGTTTCATTTGTCCTGTTTTATCCATGAGGAATGGTAATACCTCTCCTAAATATTTGTTGGCTTTTGCTGTTTTTACTATTTTATTTTTTTTATTTATAAAACAGGGCAGTAAACTTGATCTGTGCAATCAAAATTAGCAGAGAATAATTTATTGAAGTTTTATTTTTTTATAAAAAAAAAAAAAAACAAGGTGGTCTTAAAAAACAGATTTTTTTTATGTGAATTACTGACAATGAACGATGTGAGTGTCACATAAAAATGTGAAAAAGCTAGATTTTTTTCTTTGCCATGATTGTTTGTAGTAGGGAGGTTAATGGGATATTTATTTAGTCATTTGAAACATCAACATTTTATTTTATTTTATTATTTGAGCTGTATTTCCATTTAAATTCTGCACTTTTTTTTGTGAGCTTTTTTATGTACTTTTTGGGCATTTTTTTGACATCTTGATATTTCCATCTGTTATATTTTTTGTGGAATGTGCATAAATGTGTCAAATAATGTGACTGCCTGAGCATGTACTGACATTTCAAAGGGATCAGACTTATGATTTTTGCCTGACGGGTGATCAAAAGTGACCACAGTATATATATATATATATATATATATATATATATATATATTTCTGGTGGGTACTTTTCAACCACACACACGACTCTAGCATTTTGGCGATGACTTTTGCACATGGAAACTCCTATCACATTTTGATCAGAAAGTGTTTAAGTCTAATCCTGTTTGTCTTGGATTTTCAGTGAGACTCATTTTATTCTTGCCGTCCACTAATTTAAACTGTCGTTCGTAGCTCTCCGCTGTGGCAGTTTACCCACGTAGCTACATGAGGACCTGTCAAACGCTCTGCTGCACTGCTCTTGACAAAAAAAAAACCTTCCACACAAAGCAGCACCACCACCACTCAAGTGGGCCGATATGACTTGTTTGGACAGTATATTTGTGTTGTTATTACAGCACAGTTTGTTCACCCCCCTTTCCGTCAGTGCAACCCTGTTGTTTGATGACGATTGTGAACACACACCCTGCGGCACTTCTGTTAATGACAGCGGACGCTGAGCACTGTGGGAAATGTGACAAAGGCTTGATCAAACTAATAGCTACTTCGTATTTCGTCTGCCTCGGAGGTTAAAAGAAAAAAACGTCTGGAGACCATGAAAACAGTGTGTTTCCAAAAACAAACAAGTTATATGTGATAAATGATACGGTACTGGTTGTTTTAGCTCTTTTAAAGGGAAAGTTCACCCAAAAATGAAAATTATATTACTCACTTACTCTTAAGCCAAACCAAACCCTTATGAACACAAAATATATTTTAAAAGTCAATAGGCTCCAAACAACCACAGAAGAAGAAAAAAAAAAAAAAGTGTCCTGTATGGAATGACAAGTAAATGATTAAGCTTATGAACTGTCCATTTAACTGAGCTACATTTTCCCAGAATGCCTTGCTGCATGTTTAACGTGACCCCAAACGTGGGTCGGTAACCTCCTGCCGTTCTTCAAGTACATATGAACAGCTCTGAGCATGTTAATAAACAGGTATCGTGAATAGACTCTCTGTCTTTAGGGTCGCCGTTCTGAATAAGGCAGGGGCTCGTATCAATAGCTGTTTCCTTTCAGGTCCTCTTCCACTAGACTTGATGAATTAGCCCTTTTCTTAGTCCGCCACCCTAAAATAACAGGTCACTAAAACCTGACAAGGACTATTAATCAACCGAAACCTTTCCAACTGCATTCGTTTGGCATCTCCAGCGACTTGTTAAATGTTTTCATAATCGTAGCCAGTTAGGCCACGTTTCAATCCCTGACGCCCACCGAAATGATGTTTCCCCCACATTTGTTTATTGATAGTAGCGACATTGTTTAAATCTCTTGATTGGAGCTTCCCTTTTTTCCTCTCGTAATCCCTGCCCGGCAAAAGTTCAGCAAAGTCTCCCAACTCCCAAGTTTTTTTTTTTTTTTTTCTCTATGTTAACGCTCTTTAGCGTTCCCAAACGAGTTATAAGACCCTCTAAATCACCCAACTGAAGTACACTACATGTCCCGTACCGTGTCTGCCACCCCTAAAAAAACAGGTCACTAGGTAATTGAATAGTTAAGGGAGGACTTGTCCTTCATCAGCGCCAAGCAAAGCATATGGCAGTAAAATCATGCGCCTGCTGTTTCATTTCCACAGGCCCCCTGAAGACTAACAGACCGTGGAGGGGTTGAAAAGAAGCCTTTATTTCCACACACACATCAGAGAACGGCTGAGTTTTGAGGTCACTGCGAGAGCGATAGGGGAGATTTGATCTGAAACGCCACTGCTGATGTATTTGGGTGCTGCTTTTGGAGCGTTTGCTCGTTGCCGGTCTGTTTATTTCTGTGCAGCTGAAGCGTACGGCACTGTTTACCCCATCGCCAGATGCCATGCACTAGTGATGTGGGGATGAGCTAAAACGTCACCCGAAGCCGCAAATGATCCACCCGCCAACCGCCCGCACCTATATTTTTGTCTGATTTAGGTAACCGCACCTGACCCACACCCGAACGTCACATTCAGGGTTCGTACGGTCATGAAAAACCTGGAAAAGTCATGGTATTTTAAAACCGCAATTTTCATTTAAATTTTCAAAGTCAGGTTTCACAATTCTCTGTACAATAAAATTATGTTTTATCAGGTCCTTCATTTCAGTGCGGTATTGCGCATATATCACATTACTTATTCCCACAGCTTTGACTTTCGAAATTCCCGCAAAACATTTATTCAATATAGCATGTAGGTTAGATAAGTAAATAAATTCACACAAACCATCAGATCAAATCAGTCCTTTGAAAACAGCGCGAGTGATTCAGCTGTACCGCGTCTTCTCTCTTTGACCTTCTCTTCACATCGGTGCATCTAGAGCTGAACGCTGCGATACAAGACTTTAGCTCACGTTTCGGTACAGTTGACGGAATTGTCAATTGCCTAATCGATCATTGTTGCATCATCACAAAAATGTATTATTTGTACGTCTTTTTAAGCCTTTCGGTACTCGCGCACTCCAGAGGCTCTTTTCTGTGCGCTCACAATAGGCCCTTTCGCACCGCAGGAACCTTTTCATAGTACCTGAACTAATTGTGGAACTACCCACTTTTTGGCGTGTTCGCACCGCGAGAACTAGGAACTTTTAGTTCCCGGGAACTCTGTTTGGAGGAACTAAATTAGCTCCTACTTCAGAGTAGGGTCTAAAACAGTTCCACAGGAACTATCGTGACGTAAGTGTACGCTGATTGGCTAAACGCGTACGAAAACGCCCTCACTCGCCATGATTTAAAACGCCGTGTAAACACATACTGTGTAAACATCGCATCAGCGATAGATGGACAGACGCTGAAGTGCAGGCACTTTTGAACATTTTGAACTCCTTTCCGATCTTTCAATCGCTTGATGTATAAGTTACGTCGACAATCTATGTCCATTATTGTGAAGCCCGCAAGACACAACAAAAACACAGCTCTGTGAGCTCACAGCGTCCTCCATCCTCCTGTTGTTAACGTTGTTCTTCTTTGTTTTCGTTGTTGAACGCCACACACAAATGACGTTGCTGTCGACCGGCTTACGTCACTTCTTAGTACTCACTGTCGGTGCGAATATAACCCTTTAAATGGTACTGGGAAATAGTTCGCGCAAAATCGTCCCAGTACTTTAGTACTGTACTTTTAGTTCTGGAACTAAAGCGGTGCGAAAGGGGGCTATTGTCACATGCAAGCGCGCTTTTCGAGCACCAAATTGAGCATAGCTTGTTGAGCTTAAGTAGCCAAATACACTCAAAATGACGTAAAAATGGTCGTCCTGGCGAGTATCCTAGTAAGCACTGTCGGTTTTGAATTAAGTTAATGTAAACAGTTGCGAAAGAAAATGCATGTGTATCAGTATTGGATCCGTGAAATAGGTCTTGTGACAGCAGCCTAATAAAGTTGTGCCGTCTGTCATTAATGTTAACCAAGCAACAATAGACAGTGAAAATCCCTCACTGCTCTTGACTAAATAATGTTTTGTTGAATAACTTGAATATGTTAATTCACAGTTTATTCAATATCTGTAGCCTATTTAACACACGTTCATATTTTAGAAAATGTAGTTAATATTTGCATCATTAATGATTTATCTTATCCACCCACGACCCACCCGCAAATAATCAGAATGCATTTTTTTTATTACCTGACCCGCGGATTATCCACAGCACCTGCAGATATAACCGCCATTCGCGCATCGCTACCGTACACACATGCTCAATAGAAACTTTCGATATTGCTTTGTTACCTTTGAGATTCCACCCTGCGTCCCGTCTCCTTAGAGATGCCTTATCCACGCACACACCAGACCTTGACCGTGCCGCCACATGGGCGCAGGAGCAGGGGGTTAACGCACCGTAGCTGGGGGCCTTGCTTTGAAGTCGAGACTCACCAGGAGAGCGGTATCTGCTGAAGAGAAAGAGCGAGAGCTGTAAACCCCAGTGGACGCCGCAGCTCCAGGCAGGGTTAGCTGGCTGTGAATGCACTAGCGGGTTCATATCCCCCCATCTCCTCTCAGCTCTCTGCTGCTAATGAGAGCAGCGTATCGATCCGCTCTTTGAGACTCTAGGCAGGTATAGTATGTCCTCGCTAAAGTGTGCATTTCCAGCGGCAAGTTCTGGCCCTCACCGGCCCCGGAGACCCTACAGACAGCGGAAAGGGTTCGAGCACCAGGCAGTGATGAATGAGGTGGGCACTCATGATGGTTTGGTAGAAAATAATGGAGGGAGGAAGAGTGGAGGAGGCGTTTTGGGAGGTGGATGTAAACTAGAGATGATTGTCCTGTAGCAAGTACTATGAATGCCAATTTTTTACTGTTTCATTTTTACTGTTGTAATTTGAGTGAAGCAGTATATTCAAGATGGCAAAAAATAAATGTTGGGCTCAGGAAGTGATTAGATTGTAAAAAGTGTGCATTACAAACCAGAATGGAGCCAGACTGAATGCCAGTTTGAAAAAATAATGACTGAATGGCATTGTACAGTAGCCTGTGTAGCCTATGTGACATCAACAAAATGCAAAATCATTTTGCAGGAGAGCAAGTCATTACATACTGTAGATAGATTATGAAAACATATTTTCTTGGAAATGTAATAATAATAAAAATTTATGTTATTCAATGAAAAATGTATTTATTTATTTCGCAAAGTAGTATAGAATTTTATTATCTGGCATTTATTGCTTATCAGCCATAACAATAATTATTGGTGCATCAGCTACAGTGGAATTTTAATCTTTTGCATCTCTATAAATCACCATGGTATATATCTAAAGTACCACGGTATTTCCATCTAATACTGTTATCGCCACAGTGATTTTTGTAACGTTTTTCTGGCAGTTTCGTTCAGCTCTCCATTCTTCAGTACTGTTTCTTTTAGCGGGTGGTCTTGAGTGTTGGATAACCAACGGCTGGCACAACTCCAGCTTCAGTCTGACCTGCAATGGCGCGGCGACCCAGGGTGCGGAGAGCGTTCTAAATGAGGTCTTGCTCTAATTTGTCATTCCTCCATTTTTGTATTATGTTTAGCAGGCACCATGTGGACAGATGATCTGGAGGAGAGGGAATGTGCGGCAGTGTTCCGTGGGTTCACATCTGGGAACGATTGCGTTCACATATGCACATTGTTCATGTGGAATTGTTCTCGCAAACCTGATGTACACGTTCTTTTTCTCGCAATATTCTCACGATTTCGTAATTTCGTCCCGGTGACATTTCATCTTGTACGTGATGCTCGATTGGACAGATGCAAGAAGTTATTGATTGTTTGGACAAAGTGATGAAACTTGATGATATTCACAGTTCCTATAGCAGAATTCTCCTGGGTTTGAAACCTACAAACTTGAGTAGTTTGACGAACCATATTTCTTTTTGCTGAACACATTGGTTTTGCTGGATAAGATCCAGGTTCTTGCTAGTAGATTTTCTAGTTTAAAACTGCCAGTAATTCTATTCTAGCTGTGGCTGGGCAGTCTGGTGTGGACAAACCAGCAAACCAGCATCCAAAAGCAACATGATAATGTTCAGTAAGCTTCTAAGCATATAGATAGGGTGGTTATAATACACATTTATGCTTATTTAACTGCTGTATTTCGATCATTCCCCATGGTTTCTCTTCAAGGGTGAGTGGATTCCCAGTGGAAAAGGCCCACAATCCTGTTCTTGACAAATCTTCCACGTCTTTGCCAGCTCTGGGTTTTTGAAGTGCTTTTTTTAGCAAATCTCCAGTTCCCCAATGGCTCCAGTAGAACACTCCAGAAACCCTCAGTGGTGGCTCAGCAAAATCCATTTCATTTCCGCCCAGCAGAGCTCGTACTATCATCCCTCTGTAGCCGGCGTGTGGTATTAAATATTCATTTCATTAATGTCGGAGGCATATCAACGCAAATCTCATTTTAATTTGACATTACCACATCTGTTTCAAATTTCTGTGAAGCATAAAGTTCTGCAAAATTCTGGAAACTGAACAGCCATGTTTAGGAAGATGTGCGGATTTGGATGGCAGTGGCGAGTGAAGAGCGTAGTTTGTGCACAGACTTGAAACTGTTTATACACAGATGAATCAGTAGAATTTGGTATGAGATCCAGCTCGTTCAAAACTGGTATGGCCTATATTTGAAAATTAGTCATGTAATTAGAGGCATTTTCATACAGTTAAACTGAACAGTTGCTCTTAAGCTTCAAAAAGGATGCAAAAACCCCTAAAAGTATAAAAGTAATCATGACTTGTGTAGTACAATCCAAGTCTTCATGTGGATGTTCTTGAAAAATGTATCATTTGTGTTTCACAGACAAAATAAGGTTATATTACTTATTTTGGGTTAACTGTCACTTTAAAGTGAAGTGTTTGGCTTCTCTCTCTCTCTTACCATCACTCTTTCTGTCACACTTCAGTGGTTTATATCATTTCCAGGACTCTATTCCCATTTTGTAGACACATGTTCAGAACTTGACTTATGTGTACACACACACACAACTTTCCCCACAAGGCCCTGTTAGAAAGTGAGCACGTTATCAAGTTTCTCAGCTCAGGGTGCAAATCAAGCGTGGGTTGGTTTCGCACAACTGTGCAAACTCAATCCATGTTGTTTGGTCCGGTGCGAAAATCAGAATCCCAGAGCTGATCCACGGACAGCAAACACAGATCACATCAGACACTGACCCTCATCTCTCTCTCCTGCTGTACATGTGTGTCTTTCCTCTATAGACTGCCTAATTATGCCGGTTGGGGAAACGAGATGCCTGTTGAAATCCTTGGCTGGAAGGAATGATATGCTTGAGAGATTGTTACAGAGAAATGACGGAAAAAGAGAGAAGGAGAGAGAAGGAGAAGAAATTATTTCCATTTCTTTCAGCGAATCGCCTCTTTTCAGCGGGGTAAAAGGGGACTTTTACCTGCTGTGACATTACAAGCAGTAGAAACTGGAATCATATGGCCAATTAAGTGCTTAAAGTCTTAAAGGAATTTGGAGGCAGTCAGGAGTTCAGGTTACCTTGAGCATCTCACTTTGATCTAGTGCTGAGGTTAATCGTGCCGACAGGAACACGTTCAGGGGCGTGAGAGCCGAAAGAAGTTTTGAGTTTCTGTCAACTTAGACATATCTGAAATTAAAAGGGGAGAAATACTGATATGTGCTTAGTCCTGAAATATCTTAGGTATACATACATACCTCATACATACATGCATACATACATACAATATATATACACACATATGTGACCCTGGACGACAAAACCAGTCTTAAGTGTCAATTTTTTGAAATTGAGATTTATACATCACATGAAAGCTGAACAAATAATCTTTCCATTGATGTATGGTTTGTTAGGATATGACAATATTTGGCCGAGCTACAACTATTTGAAAATCTGGAATCTGAGGGTGCAAAAAATCAAAATATTGAGAAAAACTCCTTTAAATTTGTCCAAATGAAGTTCTTAGCAATGCATATTGCTAATCAAAAATTAAGTTTTGATACATTTACGGTAAGAAATTTACAAAATATCTTCATGGAACATGATCTTTACTTAATATCCTAATGATTTTTGGCATAAAAGAAAAATCGATAATTTTGAACCATACAATGTATTTTTGGCTATTGCTACAAATATACCCCAGTGACTTAAGACTGGTTTTGTGCTCCAGGGTCATATATAATATACACAAACATATATAGGCTACATATATACATGCATACATAGAGTGGTGGCCAAAATTATTAGAACACCAGCTAAAAAATGGTTTTAAGGCAGTTATTTCTATCTTTTGCTGTAGTGTGTCAGTAGGAAATATCAGTTTACGTTTCCAAACATTCATTTTGCCATTAATTGTAATAATCCAGTGAGATTTTTGTTTGCATTTTTTTTGCTGGTAAAAATACTAATGTTCTAATAATGTTGGCCACCATAGATTACCAAAGTGAACTTTTTCCTTTGTAAAAATGTGCACTAAAACATCAGAAATGCACACTGCAGAAGCAAATATGGTCCATTTTGATTTCACATGGACTTTAAATTGCTGTACAGGTTGGCAGCTGACTTGGCTTTGGAAAACAAAACAATTCAAGTTGCTATGTTTCAGCACATGTGCTTTTCCCATGTCATGTGTATATAATTTAAAGCACTGGACTAATCTAATGTGCTGCTGTACAGTATCTACATGACACTGAAAGGAATGCTGTCTTGGATTAATGGAAACGCTTTAAGTGAATCCATCAGAAAGCTAACAGGGTTGACTAACATGCTTAGGCTCTGGAATATAGAGTGCATTCGTGTGAGCAGATATTACACGTCATTGCGCACTTGAGCAGTGGTTTAGATGAATGTTCAATCTTCACTGCTCACTTGTGTCCTACATTAATATCACTTACATGCAGGAAGAGCTCTTTATGTTTCAAACCCTCCTTTGTGCCTTTTTAGCTACTGTAAACAAAAGTTTTAGGTTTAATCGTTGTATGTTTGAGATAGATTAGAGGTGGTTTGTGCTGGGCAAGAGTAGAAAAATGTTCCTCTGGTGGTTTCTAATTTGTTATTCCTCTCTTCTAAACATTAGCACAAATGGTTTCCTGATAGAAATGCTGTTCATGTTTCTAATATCTCTTTTTCTTTCTCTATTTTCATCAGTTCTTCGAGATGATTTCAGACAGAACCCTGTGGACGTGATGGTGGCGGCGGGTGAGCCAGCGGTCATGGAGTGCCAGCCGCCTCGCGGACACCCAGAACCCACCATCTCCTGGAAGAAAGATGGAGTCACCATAGACGACAGAGACGAGAGGATAACGGTAAGCATATCTGACAGTGTTTCCTGTGAAAACACCAGCTTTCAAGACTGGTTAGTACTGGTTTGGTGCTCGTCTAGCTGGGGGAAGGGCCTTATTTTAAACTGGCTACTTAAAGGGATAGTTCACTCAAAAATGAAAATTTA
This sequence comes from Acrossocheilus fasciatus, assembly GCA_036784905.1. Taxonomy (NCBI): domain Eukaryota; kingdom Metazoa; phylum Chordata; class Actinopteri; order Cypriniformes; family Cyprinidae; genus Acrossocheilus; species Acrossocheilus fasciatus. The sequence goes on along the minus strand of CM071952.1, from coordinate 24,717,489 downwards.
GATGAGTTTGTTTCTTCATCAAAACAGCATTGTATCGCTTGCTCAAGTCCAAACAGCTGATAAAAACATCACAATAATCCACAAGTAATGCACACAAACTTCTTGATATATTGGTTTCTTACAAACATGCAGCTTTTCACTTTATAAGACATTAATTGATGGAGTGGAGTGTTTATGATGACTTGTGGATCTCATTCTGACGGCACCCATTCACTGCAAAGGATCCATTGGTGAACAAGTGATGTACTGTAATGCTAAATTTCTCCAAATCTGTTCAGATGAAGAAACAAACTCAACTATATCTTGGATGACCTGAGGGTAAACAGTTCCTGTGATACTAGAAGTTTATCTACCTAGAACAATAGTCCCACCACAAAATTGATGAGTAAGTGCCTTATTAAAATGTTGGGCTTCACATTTCAGCCTTGTTTTTGCAAATTAAACCAGGTCCCTTTCTAATTTCCAATTTAGCGTTACTAACGAAGACCTGCTAATTGTTAATAAAAAGAGGCACAGCAAAAAGAAGTTGCCTTATTTAATGCAGGTGGATAACAATTGCTTCTGCTGCATTTTTCAAGCAAATGAAGGCCGATTAGGGCTTCTGCTGATGAGTGTTTAAACTGCGTCACGTCCGACTCTTGTCAGGGAAAATTAATGGAGCCCATTCATCTGATTGGAAATGCACGTGGGAATGAAAGTTTGCCTTCGCCAGCGTTCACAAGCTGAAAACGCGCTCTCTGCTGATTTAATGCAGTCTTTAAACCAGGGCCACCAATTAGGTTTTTCTAATTAAATGTGGGGGAAATTAAGTAACGGGATCAATCAGGCTTCTTTTGTCGTTAAAAGAGTGACTTTGATGTGCACGCCGCTGCTCGTTTTCCATGTGGCATATTTGTGTGGAATAAAGCTAAAAGTGGTTTGTGGGGTTTGTCGTTTTTAATCAAACTGTAGACAGGGTTTCTGAGAATACAAATTCAGTGCTTAACATTGGCTAAAAAGGCAAAGAAGGAATGTGTTACGCATTCCAGCGTTCGGACAATGTGTAACTAAGACCTTTTTGGAATGTGATGGGGCTGATTACGATAAAACTGAATCAAAACTAGATCAAGTTTGTTGTTGTTAGTGCTGTGTGTGTGTGTGTGTGTGTGTGTGTGTGTGTGTGTGTGTGTGTGTGTGTGTGTGTGTGTGTGTGTGTGTGTGTGAGGCTTATCTCCAGTCTGCAGTCTACAATTTTGTAGACGTTAAACTATGGTCATCTGACACACACACACACACACACACACACACACACACACACACACACACACACACAAACAAAACAAAACACCACAGCAACAAACACAACAATGTATATACAAAATATACTCTTACACCGTGTCCTAGCTACACACGACGCAAAACGATTCCAGTGACAAGCAATTTAGCTGTCCAAACCAAACAAATACTACCTTACACATAAATACTATATTTTTCATTTTAATTTTTAAAATAATTACATTTTTAAAACAAAACCTAAGAGCGGGCATTATGAGAATGGGAATGGGGAGTGTTTAGATGGACAAATAGTGTAAATATTTTGTTGTGTTCCTGTAAGATTCATTTGTGTCTTTTTTTTTGTTTAGTGACAAAATGCATTTCACCGCAATAAACTGATATCCGTTGAAACATTGGCTCAACTACAGCTCTGCATACAATAATGAGCATCAATATTATTCATTTGTTTTGCGTTCCACTGTTATCTCTAAATTAAAGCGCTCCAATTTGGCCATTAATTGCTTTTCAGCAGTAATTGCTGCAGTCTGCTCGAAAATGAACTGGAGCAGCGCGGCACATTGAAGCTGACGCTCTGTATTGTTTCGCAGCGCTTTGTTCAGAGTTTGTGTGTGATTATCTGGCCTGCTGAATGACTCCACACTGCGAGCTCTGTACGAGCACTTCTGCTCAAGCAGCGCTGCCAAACCACACAAGACAAAAGGCATGTGAATAAAGCAATCTCCCAATGCTCAGATTGATCGCATCCTCAGCAGCCGTCCTGCTGTTACCCGAGGACAGAGGGAGCGAGGGAGGGTTCATTGACTCTGGACTGAGAGTGAAACGATCCTGCCGTGATGGAACTCCAAATATGTGTCTGTGTGAGCTTGGGATGTTCGGGTAGTTAGGTAGTTGCATTATGAAACCCAGCAAGCTGCCTATCTAGACAACAGTTTTTAGGTTTCATGCTTTACACCACATGTATCCTTAGCTGATAAAGCACAATGCACTTCAACAGGCAGCTCACTATCTTTTGAAATGGAGCTCGAGTTTTTTCCTGAGGCACATTCTCACTTTTCCTTTGGTTTCAGCTTTTTTTTTCACTGTATATTCATCCCAATGCACACACACACACACACACACTTACTCCTCCGTCTGACCCGACCTTGTCTGCTCTGCGAGTCTTGTGCCGTTTCAGCCGTTAAGCTCTCGCTCAAACAAACAGTAACATAATGACACTTCAAACCCTCTCCAACACCACGGGGTGCCTTAAATAAACTCACCCTCCTTCCTTCCCCTCCGACCTCTCCTTTGTTTAAAGACTCTTTTCCACCATTAATATTTAGTAGAGGTGACAGGACTGAAGAATACTTCAGAATGTGTCCGGTTTGGAAGTGCTCAAAGGTGTCCCGTGAGACCTGGTGATGGATTTGTTTAGATGTTTGTTGTCCTTTAAATGTAAATGACTGTAAAAGTAATCAGATCAAAGTCTCATTTTACACCTGTGAGAGAGCCTGTGCACTTCAATGATACTTTGTTCCTTCTTTAGTGTCTGTCTATCTATCCATCCATCATTTCGTCTGTAGTTTCTGTCAGCATCATCCATCCATCCATCCATCCATCCATAGTTTCTTCTGTAGTTTTTGTTTGATTACATTCATCCATTCATCCATTCATCCATCCATCCATCCATAGTTACTTCTGTAGTTTTTGTTAGATTCCATTCACCCATTCATCCATCCATCCATCCATCCATCCATCCATAGTTTCTTCTGTAGTTTTTGTTAGATTCCATCCATCCATCCATCCATCCATCGTTTATTTCATTTCTGTCTATTCATCCTTTTTTCTTCATTAATTTCTTCATTAGTTTCCATTCATCCTTCCATTGTTCCTTTTGGAGTTTCTTTGTTAGTTTCCATCCATCCATTTCTTCTTTAGTTTCTACCTGTCCATCCATCTTTTGTTTATTTAATTTCAGTCTGTTCATCATTTTTTCTTCATTATTTTACATCCATTCATTCATCTATCTATCGTTTCATCTGTAGTTTCTTTGTTAGTTTCCATCCATCCATTTCTTCTTTAGTTTCCTTGTTAGTTAGTTTCTATCTGTCCGTCCATCCATCCATATATCATTTCTTCAGTCTATTCATCCATCTTTCTTCATTACTTTCTTCATTAGTTATCCATCCATCCATCCATCCATCATTTCTTAGTTTCTTCGTTAGTTTCTGTCTATCCATCCATCCATCTGTTTCTTCTTTAGTTTCTTTGAGTTTCTGTCTATCCATCGTTTCTTCGTTTTTGTTTATCTCTCCGTTCATCAATTTATTGTGAATTTCGAGCTGTAAAATCACATTTCAGTCCAAACTTGAAGATTGTTTGTGGCATTTGTGCACATGACCTCATAAGTGTAATATCTGCATCTAATTTGTAAATTATGGGATATACAGTGAATGCCTCTGGTCTTTATCACTGAGACTCTGTTTACACATTCCACATGTTAACCACAGTCAGATCCAGCTGCTGGACTCAACACTGACCGCACTGAATGCTAATCAATGAGACATGACATGATCTGCCATAAAGTGAACCCACATGTTGACCTGTGTAAGTGCAGGCAGGTAGGGGGCCGCAGGAGAGCTGCCACATTCTGCTCCCCCTCATTGACTCTCGCCGTGTGGTCCCCTGATGCTGGGGTCAGATGTTTGTGTGTGTGTGTGTGTGTGTGTGTGTGTGTGTGTGTGTGTGTGTGTGTGTGTGTGTGTGTGTGTGTGTGTGTGTGTGTGTGTGTGTGTGCGATTTTGATCCACTCAGGTGAATGAGGACCCCCAGCTTCCCTTACAATTGCCTGAGAAGAGAAAAAAGGGCCTCTTTGGCCTGAAATCAGATACCTGGGAAAATATAAGCTAAGCTGAATAGCCACTACACAAATTTACACGCACACACACGCACACACTATATATATAGTGTAAGGGTTTTGACCTTTGACATTTAATTCTCATATTTATGACTTCTCATATTTTCTTTCTGACAGATACGAGGAGGAAAACTGATGATCACCAACACCAGAAAAACGGATGCAGGGAAGTACGTGTGCGTGGGAACCAACATGATGGGGGAACGAGAGAGCGAGATCGCAGAGTTGACCGTTCTCGGTACGTTTGCGATATATTTCTGCTTTAATTTATGCATTTCAATATATGACAGATCTGATTCTCAGATACTCCGGCACATGATCTGCCTTCTTCAAGACGTACACATGTTTATATAATCAGGTTCCCACACAAACCTCTGGTGCATTCGATTGTGGAAACGCTTTGCAGATGGATTCACTTAAACACACACACGTCGTATGAAGTGTTTGTTTATGGGCAGAGCAGGAGAGAGTCCAGATGTTTAGAGTTTGTGTGCTTAGCTGTAGGAAGACTCCAGTGTGTCATTGACCCTGTTTAGGAGACATGGACCCATTATCCTCAGCTTGCCGTGAAACAAATACCAGCTCACACTTCACACACCCCTTCATTCACACATACACACAAAAATATACATTCATCTGTTATCCAACACCTTAAAATATCAGTTTACACTACCCAACATCAAGCCTGTGACCTATGACCTTCCCTCCTTAATCCCTGCAACACATCCGTCCTCTTCTCCATCACTGTCAACCTCATTATTCAGTGTCTGCTGGCATGTTTACACATTTCAGGAGAAAGTCACCAGCCGTATTATGTCAAGTCAAGTTTACTGTCATTCTCAGTATAGACTGAAGTGTAAGAAATGGAGTTAAATGTATTTCCTCCAAAAACACTTCTAGAAATCTCAGCAGACTTCATTTAAAGTGTCATGCTTGTGGCAATAGAATCTCAAAACACAATGCTGAAAAATAAGGACTGGTTTTTAACAGATTGCCATTGGTCATTCAAACAGATAGTCCCGCCCCCCACTCAAGCCATTGGTTGAGCCATTGTTCACATGTTAATACCTTTCTGAGATAGCAACCTGTGAATTACTAACTTACAGTAGAATCTGTATTAAGGTGAGATGGAAGAAACTATATATTAAAAAAAAGACTCTCCATTTAATTCTGCTAATTTTCGTAAATTTTCATGAATGACTCAATTTCATTTAATGAATCAGTGTTGTTTTAGTATTATTTGTATACAGGGATATAATTTATTCAGTATTTTATTCAAATTATTATTTAAATGAGTTTTTATTTCTATATTTTCAGTTTTCATTTTAATTGTAGGTTAAATTGTAGTAATTTTAATTAAATATAGTATAAACTTAAATATATTTATCTCAGTAAGTTGCCAAGGCAACATTTGTCATTTTATTTATTTATTTTATTTTTTGAGTTTTTAAGTGTTTAATCATTTTTTATTTATTTATTGACCATTATTTAAATGATCGATAATGATTTTTAATAGTTTTAGTTAACAATAGCACTGATAACAGTAGTAGCTAGCCCACATTATAAGCAAAGTAATATAAATGGAAAGTGTAATAAACACAACATGGACTAAAAAAAAAATCAATGGGTACATTACAAGTGATCGATAAACATGAATTAACTGCTGTGATACAGTAAATGTGCCTTTAAAGAACTGTAGTGCTGTTTTCTCATATCAGTGGGTTAAATCATCTTAATCTGAACAGATTCTATCATATCCTAACATCAAAGTTATATAATCTTAATAAATAAATCAGAGAGGAAGCTTTCTTTAGGATTAGCTGCATGAACATTTAGGCTAAAACAACAAGTCAGAGTTCAAGCTGAAGCAGAAACCAAAGGTGAACTGTTTGTTTGAGAAATCTACTAAAAGTAGCTGTTATGAAGAAGAAAGATGAGAACGAGTAAAAATAGATGGATAGATATAGTTCACTGTAAGTTCAGAAGTAGCCAATCAAATCAGAGAAGGGAATGTCTCGTAGGGAAACGTGTATTACATAATAAGCTGTGTGTTTGTGTGCAGAGAGGCCCAGCTTCTTACGAAAGCCGAGCAGTCAGTCTGTTCTGGTGGACCAGAGTGTGGAGTTCAGATGTGAAGCTCAAGGAGACCCCGTGCCCACCATCCGCTGGAGGAAAGAGGACGGAGATCTTCCCAAGGGAAGGTATGAGTGAGAAAACGTCTGGCTAGTTCATATTAAGAACAATAAAACAGGAATGGGAAATGCCCAGAAAGAAATAATCTTGTTTGTGTGTCGTCATCTTCTCAGGCATGAGATCTGGGAGGACCACACGCTCAAACTGAAGAGGCTGACCTCAGGAGACGCCGGTACTTACACCTGTCAGGCGGAGAACATGATGGGGAAGACGGAGGCCAGCGCCACCCTCACCGTCCACGGTGAGAACACACAAACACACGCTGTCACTCATTTCACGCTGCTTGACAAACTGCTTTGATCCTGCAGCCACTTATCTATAATTTGAAGTAAGGAATGCCCTCAGTGGGCGGGAGATTGTGTGTGTGCTTTGACCAGCTTATTCACAGCTGTTAGTTTTCAGACAAACGTTTGCTGCTTCGACAGCTTGTCAGGTAGCTTTGTCCGACTGGATGCTGCATCATTTTGAATATTGCTTACCATTTTTTTCCTAGCTGTTGGAAAATCGTTTTTTTTTTTTTTCTTCTGTATCCTGCGAGTGAAACAGGATTATTTTTGTCAATTTTTGAAGCATCACTCCCACCACAGTGTCATTTCCACCACGTCTCAAATGATTTGTTGTGTTTGATAACAGCCTGTGGTGGAAATGACATTCGAATGTGAAAAATGGGCGATATCTTCATCTTTCTTAGGTTTTTGGAAACTTGATTGGAAATGATTCAGTTGACGTTTAACTTTTGTCACTAATCGCAATTCATATTTTATCTCAAGCTGGCTCCTCACTTTTGTTTTCTTGGTAAGCAAGTATTTTAAAATATAATAATATAATTTGGTGGTGGAAATGAGATAATTTATGGAATGATTGATTTTTTTATTTACAATAAATATATGAATATTGAATTGGTTTGTTTACTTTGCTCATTTGTTTATAATAGCATAGTTTTTAAAATAATAATAATTATTTATTTATTTATTTTTATTTTTTAAAATCTGAAATATTTAGTTATAATAATTGTTTATATTTATTTGATATTTTCGGTTATTTATAATTTAGACATAATTGATTTAAAAAAAAAAATTAGTAAATAAAAAAGTGGTTTAGTTGTAGAAACACCCATATATCAGAACACACACATTTTTTCTTATGATGTATTCATTTTGTTTCTTCATTTTCACTTTAAGTCTTCCCTTGAGTGAATTTCACACTCTTGAAGGCTCAACTCTTTAGAGAACAATGTGCACATTGTGTCCTGACACCCCTGAGTAGTTTCCTCCTTCTCCTCCTCCTCCTCCTCTCTCCTTCCCTGCCTCGCTTTTTGCTTTTACTGGTTTTTACTGCTTAAAGAAATTGCCGAATTATTATTTTACATGTGTGTTTAGCGGGCCAGCAACATTGGAACCAGACTTATAAACATGTCTGCTTCAATAATCTGTTTGTCCAGTGAAGGGGCTTATTACTAAACTTGTCTTTGGCACAGCATTGCTTTTCAGATGCCAAGAAATGAGATTCCTCAAATATTTAAAACGATGAGTTCTATTAGAGGATGTCTTTTGTGTGATTAGTGTTTTGATGGAATCACATGGGCTGTGTTTCAAAACCTTGTGAGAATTCCTACTTTTGGGCATCGAAGAGTCAAACGATTCATCAAATGATTCATTCAATTCAAGAACTGTAAAAGCTCTCTAGGTGTGCAGCTCATAGTCAAATGCACACAAATCTCTGAGATAAGTCATTTAGAATAAGAGTCGGTTCTCTGTTAAAAAGCCATGGAAAGATAATGCTGGATACAAACGAGGCCTCTCTCAGCTGGCGATTTAGTCATTAGTACTGATGTATTTGAGGAAAGTGCTAGAATGCCATGCGAGTCCCAGGAGTAGCTGCGTTAATGGGCCATGGAAACCAAGTAGAGTGGGAGCCGCTACCACTGCCAAAAGAGCAAACGGCCCGTCCAAGTCGAGTTCTCTTTACCCAGCTGTTCTCAAATATACCACTTTCCCTCATTTCTCACCCTTCATTTGTGTCCATCTCATAGGATCAACTGCAAATGGCCCGAGTTATTGCATTTAAAGTTAAATTCAACCTATTTACTGAGCTTGCTTAACAAATGTTCTTGGTTTACTGTGCATGATTCAACAGTGATTTCTTTGCATAATCTTTCATTAAAATGTCATTTTCACCCTACACTATTCCAACTAAATAGTAGGTTTAATTTGGAAATATGTCACTTTACAGATTCTTTGTGAATGCCATTTCATATCGTTTTCCAGATTTTTAAAACTGAGAGTGAGGCTTTGTGAAATTTCTGCTGAAATTTTAAGTATTTATATTTCTTTTAAAGTTATAGTGTTTAATTTCCATGCATCACACTCTTAAAATAAAGGTGCCACAGTAGAACCACCTTTGGTTCCTTTTCATTCAGCAGTTCTTAAAATAACAGTTTTTTTTCTTAGTGTAAAGTACATTTTAATAATCTAAAGAACCTTTTTCCACTATGAAGAACCTTTTGTGTAATGGAAAGGTTCCATGAATTTTAAAGGTTCTTCATGGAACCATCAATGCCAATAAAGAACCTTTTTAAGAGTGTAGCGGAAACAAATAAAATAATAGAACTATTTGAAAATATTAAAATAATTGTCTGCCAATATTCAGACAAACAGATAGTCATGCCCCTAAACTCATGCCATTTTTGAGGGGTGAAAAAAATGACACACTGCAGCTTTTAAAGGGCCAGACCCCAGGTTCCATTGTCCACCTAATAAAATCTTTGGCCAGAACAGAAGAATAAAACCTCCATTCATACCTCACACGCACAACTCAAGACTGATAGAATTGTTTCTTTGTGTGGTTTCTGCCATATATTTCAGCTCATGATATATTTACAACGTGCATGTGTGTGTGCGTGTGCTTGCCACACCTTATGTTTTGTGTATGTTTTTGTGTTTTATTCTCATAAATACATCACTGCGCTGATTTTGTTCAGTAAGCATATCCTGTCATTTTTGCTTCATGTCATGTGTGGTTTATTTGCGCATCTATCACATCTGTGTTTTATCATGCTTCTATTTTTTTCTTTCCTCTTTCAGTTGTGTCTGGTAAGTTGCAAATGTCACCCGTCACCATTTTTGCTGCATTGACAGCAACAGGAAGTTGTCAGAACCACCATCCTTCCACCTTCCATCCTCCCACCAATCAGCACGCTTGTCTGGGTTGTCACCGGCAACAGTGACAGCACAGCAGGCCTGGGTAAAACTAATGCTCGCTCGGAGCGTACAAGGTAACGTCAGAATTGCCTCATTTTATTCTCACTTAGTTGAAAATTCTTCCTTTATTCCTCCGGACGCATTACAGCAGTGTAAGATTAGTTTAGTGCTGCAGTGTATGTGGCGCTCGCCGTCGTAGGGGGTCATACGTTGTGTCACATATTAAGAACATATTCATCCTTATTACAAGCTGAAATGGCTTCGTGCTGTTACGGACGCTGAAGTCAAGTTCGCGTCGGAAATCACGAGACGGAGTTTGTCATTAAGATGCATGAAAAACCTGCATCCCACACGGCGCCGGTGCCATTAAAGAGTGTCAGCACAGGACAGATGGCCCAAATTTATCCCCCATCTCCATGTAAATTTTATTGCTTTGTGCCCTTGCCCATGCAAATGAAGCAGACGTGGCGGTCATGCCGGTTTTATATCGCATCTACATCTGTTTTTATGTTTCGGCATACCTGCACATGCGTCCATTAAACAGCAGTATGACTCTTCTTTTATCGCCTGCCGTTAATGTGACGCTGAGGGGTTGAGCTCTGTCAGTCTCCAGTGTATTTATTGTATGCGCAAGAAATTCGGCTGATGTCAAAGACCCCCTGAAATCAAAATGAGAGACCGAATAAAATTCACAGTCTTTCTCTTCTAGGGCCAGGAATATTAATGACTCATGTCCAGATGTTTGTCCAATCCACTGAGCTATAAAACAAGAATGTTGCGGCCGAATCTGTGACGTAAACGAAACATTATTGACACAACTTCCTATTTTAATAAAAAATATTTCAATATAATCGTCAAGTCATTTCGTAGCATTGTGTTGAGAAAGAAATGTTGACACAGACGTAGATAGAAAATAATTTTGACAAAATTGTGTTTACAGTAATGCACTCACACTGGATATTTAAACATGTTAATATGTATGTACTATATTTAAATACTAAAATATTTATATATTCACTACTGTTTTTTTTAAGGATGCATTAAATTGATTTAAAAAAATGTAAAGACATTGATAATGCTACAAAAGATTTCTATTTCAAATAAATGCTGTTCTTTTGACTTTTCTGTTTGTCAAGGAATTCTGGCGGGAAAAAAAAAATCTGTCATTTTTTCCACAGAAATATTGTTGTTTTCAACATTGATAATAATAAGAAAGGTTTCTTGTACACCCAATCAGCATATTAGAGTGATTTCTGAAGGATCGTGTGACACTGAAGACTGGAATAATGATGCTGAAAAAAATTCATCTTTGCATCATGGGAATAAATTACTTTTCAAAATCTTTTCAAATAGAAAGCAGGTACTAGGAATTAGAAAGATGATTAATACAGTGAAATGCAAATAAACCCTTTTTAAACCATCATTCTCCATACACTTCCACTGTAAGTGCATTAATGTAAATGTGTTTTGTTTTTTGATACTAAAAGTCAAAATGAATTGATCTTGTTTAACTCATATTCCTGCAGTTCCTCCTGTGTTTGTGGTGCGACCCAGGAATCAAGTGGTCGGGATGGGCCGCACCGTGACCTTTCAATGCGAAGCCACAGGAAGTCCTCAGCCTGCCATATTTTGGCAGAAAGAGGGCAGTCAGGTGAGAATGTTTGTGTTTTTTCATTTGTGGTATGAAAATGCATTTCCTGAGCGCACTTTTACAGTAACATATAAAATGCATGGCACTCTTCCCCATTAAAGTCAGTTGGATTTATGAGGCTGGTAGATTTATAAGGCTATCTGCACATTTACACACATCTAATGGGCTCTGTAACACTCCACACCTCTTACACACCTCAAGTCATCTTGGTTTGATCAATATCAGTCATCACACACTCAGGAATTCAGGCACACCGTGCCAATAGTTAGTATGAACGTGCATGTCCTGACAAGATGTTTATTTCTCGCACACTGAATATTCTTGCAGTTATTAGTGTTTATGTTTTTATATTTGTGTTATCAAATTCTACCTCTATTCATAGATCTTTTTCCTCTTCCCCCTCTCCAGAACCTTCTGTTCTCCTCTCAACCTCCTCCTCCCTCCAGTCGATTCTCTGTCTCTCAGACGGGCGATCTGACCATCACAGCGGTGGAGCGTTCGGATGGAGGCTACTACAGCTGTCAGGCTCTGAACATCGCTGGCAGTGTGATCACCAAAGCCCTGCTGGAGGTTACAGACGGTGAGATGGATCCACTCAACATAGATGAAGCCTTAGTGAGCGCAAAAGTGCTTATGTGCAGACCTTTTTGACAAGTTTAGGGGAAGTTACTCCCAAAAAGTGTATTTTATTTTTTATTTTATTTAATTTAAAGGGGTCAAATGATGTTGCTAAAAAGAACATTATATTGTGTATTTGGTGTAATGCAATGTGTTTACGAAGTTCAAGGTTCAAAAAACACATTATTTTCCGCATACTGTACATTATTGTTGCTCCTCTATGCTCCGCCTTTCTGAAACGCGCCGATTTGTTCTGAGACGCGAGGTGTGCTCTGATTGGCCAGCTATCCAGTGCGTTGTGATTGGCCGAAACCTCAAGCGTGTGACGGAAATGTTACGCACCTTACCATGTTGTAATGGCGTGTCCCAGCGCGTCGAGACTAAAACAATAAAACCCATTATAAATGACGCATTTGTTGCATTCAGTTTTTGTTCGTCGGCCGACTAAGTTTTCTCAGTGTGTTCTGCGCCGTCGGCTGAAGTTGGTCCTCGTCGGCTTTTTTTCGGCCGATTCGACATGTTGAATCAGCGTCGGAGCTCGTCGGTCAATCGGGCCGTATGATCGTTCTGATTGGCTGTTCAGCTGGCGAACCAGTGCGCGAGAAAGGCGCAGAACCGATGTGCTACTTGGCCATCGGGTGTCGAGTGTTGGCTTGGTGTGTCAAGGCAACTTTGGACCCAGATGCTGCTGACGTGAGCCGACCCTGCAGTCTGCTTTCATCGCCACTAGTTTGTCGGTGTCGGCTTGGTGTGTACCGGGCTTTAGAGTCAGAAGCACCAGATTGTCCTTACGACGTTGGAATTGCCCCACTTTATAGTGTTGACAGCCATTCATAGTGTTCACATTGTAGGCTACTCTCTCCCAGGATCAGGAAATAGTCCTCCGTAAATGGAATTGCAGCTGCTTGTGGAATTATCTTGCTTGCATGGGAAAACGTTAGCAAATATTTGTGGCTGGACGTAAAATTTAGGTTTAAAATTCATATTCAATGCAAATAACAGTATTTTATAGAAAATACACACATTACTCCAACACTGATTACTCCGTATGTTCAAATTGTCAATAAGACACTTCAACTGAATAGTGACAGTTTGGCAGTTCTCTCTCATCCAACATAATCTCCCACGAGTGCTGTCCTTAAAAAAAAAACACCAAAGCAAGACAAAGAGATCGAATGTGAGGTAAAGAAAGAATAATAACAGTTATTTTAGCGCCAATCTGCTCTCTGGCCTTGCTCTCACTGCAGGCACGGAGCGTAATTACAGGTCACCACCATGATGATTCAGTAATTACAACAGCAGCGACGCGAGGACACAACCGTGCCTGAGTGAACGTGTCATGTGATACATAATTCATCCCTTTGATGGCCCTTACAAAAGTGTTGTAGGGCTTTGAAAACGCGCTGTAGTGGCAGTTATGCAAATTGCAGCCGTATAAATGGTGGCAATGCTTCTTGCAGGGTCGAACACAATCAGATGGACGTAAACATCGCAGCGTTTACTACAATCAGACGGGCCAGGTCCGCTGTGAGCGAGAGGAGGCCGCGGCGGGGGGCGATTGTGTTTGGGTGTGTTTTAGTGTGGTGATGATAGCCGGTGTGTGTGAGGGAGGTTTAGTGCTGCTGAAATGCTGCCGTATTAATTGCTCGTCTCTAGTTTTGCTTCACTCTGCTACTGCTGGTGACTGATTAGAAAATTGCTTCCAGTTGAAAAAATTGGATCTCTCTCTCTCTCTCGTTCTTAAAACATGTACTCAGCTCGTTTGCTGCCAGGCATTCCTCTCTCACATGCTATTTTTCCTTGGTTACATTTATTTTTATTTGCGTTCTTCGTTCTCTTTACCTCTGACCGTACACGCACTCGCTTCTGTGGCTCTTAGAAAATGTGGAAGGATGTATTTTGGATTTTGGTTTGGAGTACTGTAGTGTTTTATTATAGTTATTATAATGATATTAGTAGGTCTGGGACAACTTTAAGACTCTGTCTTAAGACTTTGTCTCTCGTTCTGTCTCACTTTCTTCCTCTTTGTCTCATCCTGTCTTTCGGTCTCTCACTTTTAGTTAAATGCATTTATTTTATTTTATTTTATTTTATACATATATTTATTTTGCAGACGCTAAGTGATGGCAGATGCTAATTGATACAACAAAATTATTTATCTTAAAGTTATCCATTTTATTTATTTTGTTTTATTTTAAAAATAAAGACAAGAAAAAAGTAAGTAACAAGGGAGAGAAAATAATGTTAATATATGAGGACTAAAACCAGGCGATCACTGATCTTGCATTTACATTTAGTCATTTAGCAGATGCTTTTATCCAAATCGACTTAAAAATGAGGACAATAGAAGCAAAACAAATAAACTAAAGAGCAATAATATGTAACAGCTGTGATACGTCTCATTTAGCCTGATGCAGTACACAAGGGTTTTACATCATTGTTTTTGATCTATGCTATCTTGTGTTCTAATAAATAAGCTTATGACTCCAATATTTTAGATATCAATTAAATTTGACAAATTTCAATTTCAATACCACAGCAAAAATCACTAGCCAAAAATAATCATAAATATAAAGTTTAAACATTATTAAAGACAAGTGACAGCCAGTAACTAAGAACAAATGAACAAATTACAAGTAATAGCACAAATAAACATAGGCCTATAGCACAAAGATAGAAATTAAATGATGCTTTAGGTTTTTATGTTTTGTAGATGTTCAGGTATAGAAATTGAAAAATCACATGTAAAATAACATTTGAATATTCTTCACTCTGTGTTGCACCTTGATTTTTCATAGTCATTTGAAATTTTAATCATGGATTAATCCACAAAAAAAAAAAAACAGAATGACCCGACTTTATATATATATATATATATATATATATATATATATATATATATATATATATATATATATATATATATATATATATATATATATATATATATATATATATATATATATATATCTAAAAAGATCTCTAAAAAGGCCGATCTCAAGCTGAGAGGTTTGGCACGACAATGCAGCGGCACCGTCTCAGTCTCTGTCCGGCGTGGGTGAAATAGTTAATACTGAAGATGCGGTACAATTCATATTTCTTCATTAAATAACTTATAAAGTAATTTGAAAACTTTCTGTGAGACATAATTTCACAAACGGCGTGAGTGAATCGCCGCACGCGCTCTCTCTTTCTCTCTCAAAATGCGCAAATGGCTTCAAATCACATCGTGTCTGCACTATAAGCGAGCTGCACGCTGCACAGTTGACACGGGAATTGCCACTTGCACAATCTAGGCAGTGTCGCATCACCACTAAAGTTTATGAATTGCATTTCTTTTTAATTCTTGCCAGTGTTTAAACCATTCAGTGCTCGTGTGCTCTCCTGGAGACCGTGCGCTCATGCACACTCGCAGCGCACACACATAACGCCAGGTTCACATTACTCCGTTTGCCGTGCGTAACTATGTGGTGCGTATTTTTTCCGCACTCATGTTAACGGATTAAAGCGTTCACACTGCATACGAATGCGGTCCGGCAGTGTGATCCAGGAGCGGTGCGTCTGCAGCAGTGCAGAGATCGTTTCCGCACCGAGTCTTTTTTTGCTGCGCTGTAAGCCCTGAATTAAAGTAACAGCGCATTATTTACAGTAAATATGAACATGGATTGACACGAAAATGTAGTAATTACACCATAAATGCGTAAACGCAAAGTCTACTGTGTTTCACAGTCAACACATAGGCTATGGCTTTTTGGCTAGGTTTAACGGTAAAGAGCACTTTTAGATAAACAAGGCAATAATAGTTGACACTCGTGGAGGTAGTAAAACAAAGTTCTTTATGAACCGCAGGATTGCTTGTAATAAAGAATTAAATGCAAAAGAAAATGCAGTAGAGCTGACTGTTTCTGTCAATGGTAAGTTTTAATTTAGAATGTTTGTGATAATGTAAGAAAAGTAGCTTAAATGTTTTGCCACTTGCTTGAGCAACTTGAAGTAAATGCAAAAGTAAAAGCATTTTGAATAATGTGTTTCTTATATTTATTGCGTTTAAACACGTCTATGAAAGATTGTTTTACTGTACTGTGTAAAAAAAGAATCATAATGCTGAAAAAGCATTTTAAGTAACAATGTTTGGATTTGAAATCAAAATAATGGATAAATGTTGCGTTTGCAGTAAACAACCACGGATCAGTAGCAGACTCCCGTGTGAAAGCACAGTCAGTGCCGCTTCTGCACCGCTCACGTAGTGCACATGGACTGCATACACACTGCAAGTCACACAGTATGTGTGAACCTCACATACAGCTCACGAAATCATGCTTGTGCTGTGTGTAAGCTATTGTGCAACAATTGTACGGTTGTCAAAACAAAAATGTAGTGCATTATCAAACATTTAAGTGAGATAAATATATATTTTTGAAAAATGTCTAAACAATCCCCCTCCCCCTCCACCCCTCAAATTAAAAAAATCCCCCTCACAAGAGTCACTTAAGAGGGGAGTTAATTTTCAGAAATGAAATTCAGGCCCTGAATAAATGTCTAAAAATCTTGATTGGACCATCGCTATAAAAAATTTCTACATGATAAAAAAAGATTGGTATCGGTGATCGTATCGGCAGATACTGCTTTCTGTGATCGGCCTGATCGGAGCACCACTCAGCTGCTTGGATCTGATCTTAAAGTGGTTTTATTTTTATTTTATTTTACTTTTGATTTAATTATACGTCGTTTTTATTTTATTTTATTCAATTTTTTTAATTACTTAATTGAAGAGTTAATGAATGAATGAATGTATTAATTTATTTTAGCAATAAATGTAAACAAAAGGTTACTGATAATATAATTAATAATGACATAATATACCATTATAAAATTTGCAAACTAAATACGATAAACACTCACCATGATATTAATAAACAATAGGAATACAATTATTTTGTTACTGTTATTATGCTCTTATACTAAAGTGATTGGTTTCTCTCTCACAGTGATCTCAGACAGACCTCCCCCCGTCGTCCGCCAGGGTCCCACCAACCAGACCGTGGCTGTGGACGGGACGGTGGTCCTGGGATGCCAAGCCACCGGCACGCCGACTCCCACCATCCTGTGGAGGAAAGACGGGGTCCTGGTGTCCACCCACGACTCTCGGCTCAAACAGCTGGACACGGGAGCCCTGCAGATCCGTTACGCTAAGGTACGGTGGCTCTGAGGGGTCAGAACCACATCAAAGCCTGACATATTTATCATGCAGATAAATGTACAGTAACAGGGGACGTGACTCCGGGTTCATGGGAACCTTTTCCTTTGGTGGATTTATAGCTTTGAAACTCCTCGCTGACCCTCATGATGCATTAAATCGCTCACGTATGGAGGTCTGAGCATGTGCTCGTTTGTTGCACCAAACCAACTTGTTCTCGTAAAGTACTGTTTCCCTTGTTCGCTTTTCCTTAGTAACAGATTTTTATGGAATTTTCCATTCCAAACACACCGCACAGAACAACTATTTACAGGGAATCTTGAGCAGTTTTGTGCTGCGCCGCTCATCTCAGACACAGCGCCTCGGTTTCATTTTTATTAATATTTTATTCATGGAGGTTTCTGAATGCGGCAGGGTGGTTTATTGGATGCGGTTAGCTGCTGTTTCTTTCTGAGCTGAAGTTGGCAGATCTTTTTTTTTTTTTTTAACTGCCGTTAGCAGTTTTATTCCCAGATATCTGAGACAGCACTGCAGGATTCACTGACAGAATCAAAAATCACAGCTCCTTTTATAAAAATATTGTGTTGTGAATTCTTGTCGCTCACGTTTGGGTAACATTTCCAGAGATTTACCACATAACTAGTGGTTTGCGAGGGCATACATTCCATGAAAAAAATAATAAAATGATTACCATGATAAAAATGTGGCTTTTAATTAGCATGTTTTGATTATTTTATTTTATTTTATTAGCATTATTAACTTTATTAGTTCATTAATGAGACTGGGTACTGAAAATGATTTAATTATATATATATATATATATATATATATATATATGTATATATATATTCACATTTCTTTAAAAACAAGACATAATATCTCATTAATTTTATATATTATCATATCACATCATCTGGAATTTTGTATCTCAAGGTAGTTGATCTTGTTTTAAGGATGTTTTTATAAGACAAAAATACACATTTTTGCAGGACCTCACTATAAATAATAATAATAATAATAATAATACAGGTAGAAAGTATTGATACAGTATAGCTATACTGATATATGATCATACATCCTTAATTATTTGAAATTGCTAATGATTGCAAAACAGTCCTAATATCTTGTTTATGTATGCATCTTTGAAGGTTTGTTCTTTTGTTAGTGTGTGAGTGAACACAGACGTACATGTGTGTCGTACAGCATCAGACAGGCTTTCCTTTCATCCCTCACTACAGCACAACATCATCATCTCACACACAGACGGCCAGTGTTCAGAGAGCCGTCAGTCAGCCTGCAGGTCTTGATGTGTGAACACACACTCCTGCTGTCACCCCCCGTCAGCCACGAGGGGGAGGGGAGTGTTTCCTGTCACCGCACGCACACTCACACGCGCACGCATGAGCGCCCGGGTTCCCCCTGCACGGGGGTCAAAGGTCCCCGCAGCGTGGGCTGTCAGTATACGACTTTAATTAACGTAGATGTCTCACTTGACGACGTCTCGTTTCTTTTAAAGAATAGAGGAGAGATAAAGCGAAATGAGGAGATGCATCTCTATCTGTTGCGCTTCGGGCGGTCTGCATTAATGAACATGTCATTAAGCGAACACACGCACACCAGTCGCTCCAGATAGACTGTCTATTTCTGGTGACTTTCATACCTCCTCCGTAAATTGACTGACAGATCGGCTGACGTGTTCTTAAATGTATCTTTTTTTTTTCTTTAAGATATTAGCATACACCAACACTACATCACACAGTCAGTATTATTGTCATTCTGTGCTTAGAAAACATACATGTAAATGTTCTTATTTGTGTGTTAGCCTTTTTTTTTCTCGCTTTTAACAATTTTAGTTTCATTCATACATTTAGATTTCCTAGTGAGTCCTCCAATTAATTGCAGGTTTGGGAAAACTATAATTTTATTTAATTGTTTTATTTATTTATTTATTTTGATTACCTAGCATGTCCTCCAGTTAACTACAGGTTTAGGAAAATTATATTTTATTTTAAGAAATTTTATTTATTTATTTGTTTGTTTTTAATCATCATTTGTTTGGTAAGTCCACCAAATAACTTACTATTTTTATTTTGTTTTGTTTGCAAATAGTGGTGCAGATATTCCACATGCCACCTTTACATATTATATTTGTGCAGATCTGGATCATCTATAAAAGCAGAATGATTCATACATTCTGAATATTACAAATTGGAAAATATCTGCTCAATGTTGTTTTATCAATGTATTACATACGAGCAGACAAAAAAAAATGTTCAGTCTTCAATTAAAAGCGACGTCTTGACAATGTGCACTGTGTATTTTGGTGGTAAATGACACTATAGTGTCAAACTAGGAGTTATTTTGGAGCTGAATGTAGGAAAATCATTATTAATGTATATGCATATGTGTATATTTGTGTTAATAGAGGGATTTTTTTCTTGATTTCAGCTGGGAGACACTGGCATGTACACCTGCACTGCGTCCACCCCCAGCGGAGAGGCGTCTTGGAAGGCTTACCTGGAGGTGCAAGGTACAACAACAACGCAAGATAACAGACAATAGAGTGAGAGGTGCTGAGAAACGGACCTCAGGAAATTGAGTTTGAAATTAAACCTTCGTCTACCTGTAATTGGTTTTCATTCTTTCTTGATGCAAATTTGAACTGCTGCACTGGGAAAAAATAAATAAATAAATCTGTTTGTTTCTCAATATTTTTCTCTTGTTTTCCAACATAAATAACTGAACGTTCTTAAAGCAAGATTTATATGCTAGTGGTGTGAGAAAAATAAACATAGTTCAAAAGGGAAAACAAGTCTATTTACCCTAGTGGCAAATATTTTTTTCTTTCTTTTTTAAGCATAAAAACTCACACAATCTTGTTAGGTTTCTCTAAAAACAAGACTTAATACCTATTTAATATTTCATATAATGTCTTATACTGCATATAGTCTTTTGCTTCTCATGTAAATTGACCTTCTTTTAAGAATCATTAGATATTTATTTCTTTAATTTTAAGGCTATGTAGACCAAAAATCTAGAAAAAAAAATACTTTTTTTCAAACAGTTTTTGTTGAGTGTAATCATTGCACAGGATGATATACTCATGTGTGTTTATGATTTCAGAGTTTGGCGCTCCGGTTCAGCCGGGCCGACCCACAGATCCCAACCTCATCCCCAGCGCCCCCTTCAAACCAGAGGTCACGGACGTCAGCCGCACCTCTGTGTCTCTGTCCTGGAAGCCCAACCTGAACACTGGAGCCACGCCCACCTCTTACGTCATAGAGGCCTTCAGGTGACATCATCAGATTTGACTACACTTATCTATTTGTGGTGATTTGTGGTGATTTGGTCGGTTTGGTTGTACGAGCGTGTGCTTTACAAACATTTGTGAATACCCTTCTAAGCAAATGGTGGTTCTGTAAATACCCAGTCCATTTGCTGCGTCATATCATAAATAATCATACCCACGTCCGTGCTGTCCTGAAAGCCCAAAGTTTTGCAGTAACCTCATTGTTTGGAATAACGTTTGTAGTTGCAATATTTCGCTACAAAGTTTGGGCCGCAGGGTAAACTGACGTTTGATTTGTGTGGTGTGGACGGCAGCCATGCGGCGGGCAGCAGCTGGCAGACGCTCGCGGATCACGTGAAGACGGAGAGCTTCGTTCTGAAGGGTCTGAAGCCCAGCGCCGTCTACCTGTTCCTGGTGAGAGCGGCTAATGCGTACGGCCTGAGTGACCCGAGCCCCATCAGCGACGCTGTCAAAACACAAGGTCAGTTCTCCTTTGACCTCCCAGACAAGCCTCCTTTTATGTGTTTTAAATATTGCACTCCTGAGAGTTATGAAATTTATCTCTGTTTTGTGTATTATCTCCGAATTTGTTTTCATATATGCTTGTGCTTCATATTTTCTGTGTGATTTGTGTTTATGTGAGTAGACGTCCCACCAACCAGTCAAGGAGTGGACCATGGGCAGATCCAGAGGGAACTGGGAGATGTTGTCATTCACCTCCACAATCCCACAATTCTCTCATCATCTTCTGTCAGAGTCCAGTGGACTGTGAGTGCCGCCACATTTTCTTTTAAATGGACAGTTCACTCAAAAATAAAAATTCTGTTAAAGGGATAGCTCTCGTGTCTTTCTCATGTCTTTCCAAAAATGCAAGAACTTCATTCATCTTCAGAACACAAATGAAGATATTTTTGATGAAATCTGAGATCTTTCTGAGCCTGCATAGACAGCAATGCAACTGACACATTCAAGGCCCAGAAACGTAGTAAGGATATCTTTAAAGTAGTCCATGTGACATCAGTGGTTCAACCTTAATTTTATGAAGCTACAAGAATACTTTTTGTGCACAAAGAAAACAAAAATATTCAACAATTCTTCTGATTTCATCAAAAATATCTTAATTTGAGATCCGAATTTGAACAAAGGTCTTCCAGGTTTGGAACGACATGAGGGTGAGGAACTAAAGACAGAATTGTAATGTTTAGTCAAAACTTGGCACGTGGAATTCAAATGACCTTTTTAATCAGTTTTATCTTGTTTTCCAGAGAAATACTGAACATCCTAAACATAAGATACATAATTGAGAATCAAAATTGTGTACAATTAGAACATTTTAAAACAATAATAAAACTTATTTAAAGAGAATATTTTGTCAAATAAATTTATCTTTCTTAACTCACTTGCTTTTTTATCTCAGTTTAAGCATAGATTTAACAAATTTGAAGTTTTATGTGGTGTTGAACAAATGAATTTAGTGTTAATTAAACAGTATGTTCTAAACATCTAAAGTCAAGGTTAATTCTGTACAGATTTTCACTCCACAAACGCATGCACACAAGAACAGAAGTATTCCCAGCATGTTACTTTTTAACATTTTGGGTCGTTCGCACTTTATACGTATTTAATCAGAAACAGCTGAAACGACATCTGCTTTTATTGGGGCGGATCAAGAATTGATTAAAATCTTTACAAGCGTGTACAGTTCTCCTCCCTCCAAGACCATATGGACTGATCCCAGTCCTGAACACCTCCTATATGAAAATCATTTCACATTATAAGTCGACAAAAGCTCAGATCTGAATGTTCAATGTTGATTTTTGCAAACTTAGGATAATTTCAATGCACACCATAAAGCCACAAAAAAATTGAATTTTGTCCAAAATGTTAGAAATATTGCAACGGCATTAATACTTGGGATTATAGTTATAAGTTTTGTTATAAATTTGTTAGCAGTTGTACTAGTTACAGCACATTATAATATTTAACTATGTTGGCATGTCTGATGTATGCATGGTGTAGCTAACTAGCAACAAATGTCATAAAAATTCCTAGTCTTGGACAATGCTAATGGTAATCATTAGCAGGCGTTTAAAGCACCAAAGTGGTTTTGTCCTTCAATTTTGCCCTGTTCTTGCCTGTAGGTCGAGCAGCAGTCTCAGTACATTCAGGGCTATAAGGTGATGTACCGGCCGTCCCCAGAGGGTGCTCAGCAGCGTGTGGAATGGGCCATGTTTGAGGTTCGAACCCTGGGGGAGAACAGCGCAGTCGTCACCCAGCTCAAGAAGGGCGTGACCTATGAGTTCAAAGTCCGACCTTTCTTCAACGAGTTCCAAGGCACCGACAGTGACATCAAAGTGGCTAAGACCCTGGAGGAAGGTGAGGAGAGCTTCCAGCCATCTGACTGTGTGCTCTTGAAAGCGTAACGTCCCACAATTCCTTTCTCATTCACGTCACAGAAGTCACAATACAATGTGATGTGTGTGTGTGTATATATATATATATATATATATATATATATATATATATATATATATATATACACAGAGCTGGGTAGTAACTGATTGCATGTAATCATTAGCTTTTCATTAAATTTATGAACCCCCTGCAGTTCCTTTACGAACCACAGTTTAGGAAATCTTTATGTAATGTAATGTTTAATGCACTTCATTATGTTAATAACAACAAATGTAACATATTTTCTTTCTCTTTTTTAATATTTATATCAATATGGTACAAGATTATCCTATTGAAATCAATATGATAAATTAGGTAAAAAGTAATCTAAAAGTAGTCTGATTATATTACCTCAAATGTGTTATGTAATGGATTACGTTGCTAAGTGCAATTTTTGGAATCAGTAACGGATTACAATTTTAAAGTTAGCTTTGTGTGTATATATATATATATATATATATATATATATATATATATATATATATATATATATAGTGTGTGTTATATAAATAAGTAATTAATAAAAAATGTATTATTTTAGAACATTTTAAACTAACAGCCCTGGTATAATTTCGGTTTCGGGCAAGGTTTCAGTCAGTTTTTTATGCTTAAGTTTTCAATTTTAGGTTCACATATGGTTAAAAATAATTAAATAAAATAGTGTTTTTTTACTCATGTTCCTGGGATAATTCAAATTTTTGGGTTTGTTTGGACAAGGATTTTTTTTTTTTTTTTTCATGCGCAATTTTTTATTTTATGTTCACATATGGTTTAGTTTTGTGAAACATAAATTATAATACTTTTTATTTTATTAAAATTATAATATTGAATTGAATATAAATTATTATAAATATTTTTGCACTCACATTCCTGGGCAAAATCAAACAGTGTTTTGCATTTGCGCCTGGGTGTAGCCGCTCGGACAGGAAATAGAAAGACACTGAGTTTATTTTTGGGTTTGGCTCGATCACATTCACAGGGTACATTCAGGTTTTCTGCATGCCCGTGCAATCCTCTAGAGTAAGAAAGACACTCGCCTGCATTCAGTAGTTCTCATTTATGTTAACGTGTGGTCTGCGGCCCATGAGGGAGGGCAAAGCGGGCCGTTTAAAAAGCTTCAAGAAAGCCAAGAAAGCCAAGCAGCCAACGAGAAGCCAAAAACCGAAAGCTCAAACAACTGCTGTGCTAATTGTTCTGAGGGTGTGGCGTCTGTGGCTCTGGAGAACGCCAGCCATTTGGTTTGCTCCAAATTTGCCTGTGTGTGTGCGCACCTACTTTTTTATGTAATTGAAATGCAAAACATCAGAGACAGCAAACACAAAGCAAATGTTTCACTCCAGGGCTTTGTGTTAACATTCATTTATGTATTAAGTGGATAATAGTTATGTGAAATGAAGTCCAGTGACAACATTCTGTTCACCCCGAGCTCAAGTATTCGTTCTGCTGGCATCTGGCACTGGGACGGTCCAATCATGTTGCTTGGCAGTCGCCGCTCATTATTTAAGTGCACTAATACCGCTGAGTGTGTACTATTAAAATGAGTGCTTACATGTGTTTCAGAGAACACACACACACACACACACACACACACACACACACACAGATACACACACACACACATATATATATATATATATATATATATATATATATATATATATATATATATATGCACACACACATTCACATGCATGTGGAATCTGCATATTTGCATAATTTAAGGTGTTAAGAAGGTGTATATGTACATACAGAACACTTGTATATTGTAAGGTGTGTGTAACATCCCACTCGTGTCTCTTATCGTAGCACCCAGCGCCGCTCCCAGGGGGGTCACCGTAACGGGAAGCGGAGACAACGGCACAGCTATTCTGGTATCCTGGCAACCGCCCCCGGAGGAGGAGCAGAATGGCGTGGTGCAGGAGTACAAGGTACGAACCACAGGAAACAGACAATGAGAGAGAGAGACAAAGAGAGTATGAAAAAAACAACAGAATGAAAGATGGTAGTAGAGGAAGGAAATAGGAAGTGGAAGAGGAAATTATATTTACTGGCTCACACTCCATTCATTTTATGATGTGCTGCTGAACCAATGCTGAGAGTGTAATGGTTAATGGCTTGATTTTCATTGGGGGGAATTTAGATGTTGTGACATGCTGCCACCTAGTGGTTCACATTCTGTGTTACCACAATGGCCTTCCAGACAGATGTGATCACAGGGAATATTTTGATATGTTTGTTTCTTTTGATTTGACTTATTTTGTAGGCTCATTATTGTATTTATGCCAAATCATTCCCTTATAAGCATTTGAAATTATAAATTAAAATAATAAATGATAATGTTGCATAAATATTTTATTATTTTGTAATATTATTATAAGTATAATACAGTATATAATCTATAATTATTTATTAATAGAATTAAACAAATATAACAGCTAGTTTTCTGTCTTGTATGTTCTTATTTATTTATTTACTAAAGTACAATGTTGTATTGGTTGTTGTTTTGATTAGGGTTAGTTTCAGACAAAATATTTTGTCTGAAACTGGTCAGTAGTGTGCCAAAACATTACCATATAAACATGCTACATTCTATTTCATAAGATAATTACATTTAAAAATTATGAATAAGATTTTTTTGTAGATGCTTTGTGTCTTTTTGTGTCCGATTTGTATTTTATACGCAATTGTACGTATTAACAAATATAATTGTGGCATCAATTTTCTAGCTACTATGCATTCTTTCTCTTTATTTTCTCTTTAGTATCGGACGTTGTTTTGACTAGGGCTACTTTTAGACAAAATATCTTTTTGACTGGTTAGTAGTGTGCCAAAACGTTTCTTATAAACATGTTTTTTGTAGATGCTTTGTGTCTTTTTATGTCCGCTTTGTATTTGTAGTCATACGCAATCATATAGTCATTTGCAAAACCTGCTAGCAAATATAACTGCGGCAACTGCGTGTGCTTTTCATGTCCAAACAAGATAACAGAGCCCATCTCATACGATATTCCTCTCAGGCTCTTAGATTTTAATGGCTTTGCGGTGTTTCGGTATTTAGTTTGTAGGCCGCAGCTGACGAGAAGAGGTGCGGTTCGAGTCGTTCAGTCCCAGTTCATTTTCCAGGTAAATGTTTTCAGGCAGTTGAAAGAAGGTAGTCAGTAATTTCATGCTTGTTAAATTGGGCGGAGGAGGATTTTTTGCTAATCACTTTTCTTGTACACCTATTTTTTCTACCTCATTGTGCCTCAGGAGAACTTCAGAACCCCAGAACGTCCTCGCTCGTTATCTCACTTTCTCCCCATATATATATATATTTTTTTTTACCTCTGAAGCCTTCGGGGATGTCTAAATCTGGTTAGCATTTCCAAAAAAGGGCACGTCAGCATAGAAAAACATGTAAAAAAGTCTTTTTAAGTATGCGTCATTGTGTAGAGCTCAGCGTAGATCAGGGCGCTGACCTTATAATCGAAGTTAGACGGCCAGAGAGAGCCGATATCACATTTCACCCCGGTGAATGGGCCCCTGCCGGGCCTGTGATTGTGTTAGGGAGAGGGTGGCTGATCCGAGCTCTGGTCACGCACAGGGTCGTGCACACACTTTGACGCTCATTTGGACGCCACGGCTGGCTGAGCTTCCCGAGAGGAGGAAACAGACCAGGGTTCAGTGCGCGCAATGAAAACAAAGAAAACTGCATTTTCATGTCAGGGAAAATCAGACCTTTGACATGAAGACGGAATGACGGAATGTCGGTACCACAGATAGGGAGTGTTATTCTAGGTGGTGTATCTTGTTTTCATGACACGTTTCAACTTTAGCGCTACATGATAGTGTGTGAATTGATGCAAGAGGGCTGACGGAAATATTCAAATAGATTTACTAACTAGCTTTGAGGAAAGTCGTGCATTATTTTCAGACGAGAAATATTTGTATGTGACAATGATAAAGTTAGCAAAACAATTTGTCTGTTTGTACAAACACAAAAGTTTTGATACACTTTACTGAATTGATGCTTCTCATGATCAAAGTATTTTGATGATAAAGGTATTTAAACATAATATTATATTTAAACATATAATAATGATGATAATAATAATAATAATTATTATTATTATTATACACAGGTTTGGAAACACTTGACTGTATCTATGCCTCTTTTGGTTTTGGTTTAATGACTTGTTTAAATTCTTGAAATATGTTTTGTAGACAAAATATAGAAATGCATAAATTAAATAGTAATAATAATATTTTTTTACACACAGGTTTGAATAACTTGACTGAATTTCTGGTTCTCATGATCTTAAAAAATATTTTTTTCAAAGACTTATTTATATGCTTGAAATTATTATTTTTTTTAAAAATTATTATTATTATTATTATTAATATTATTATTATTAGGATCATGTGAAGCATAAATTCAGTCATGTGTGTCCAAACCTCTGTGTAAAAAATATTATTATCACTATTTATGCTTTAAATGATCTTAATAATAATGCTAATCATAATGCTAAGAAGAAGAAGAAATCTTTTTTTTTTTTTTTAATGGACACTACATCATTTCTATACTTAGATTTGTGTTATTTCATAGTTAAAGAGTTTTAAAGACTTGAAGACTATTAGAATTTCCAAAATATTAATCATAAAGTAGGTGTGCCCAAACATTTGACCGGTTAAATTATGTTAGTATCACTTAAAAAGGTTCACTCTCTCGGAACAGACTTGTTATTCAACATAAATAATGTTTTATTAAGTGCTAACTGCTTGTCTCCTATCATGTTTTCTTTACTTTTCCTCCTCAGATCTGGTGTCTGGGTAATGAAAGCCGATACCATATTAACCGCACGGTGGATGGATCCACACACTCGGTTCTGATTCCCGGCCTGCTCGCAGGGGTCACGTACAGGGTGGAGGTGGCAGCCAGCACAGGGGCCGGTCCCGGGGTCAAGAGCGAGGCTACGTCCTTCCAGCTGGGTGAGTCGGACCGGGATGTTACTCTGGTTAAACAAGACTCTCGACTCTGCCGGACAGCTGTTATTCAGCACCAGCAGCTAAAGAAGATCACAATATGAATGGTTGATTCATCTGATAACGGGTTACAGAAACACAACAAACACTCTGATAGCAGCTACCGGCCTGTTTTAACACCCGGCTGTGTTATTATGGCTGGAAAGGTTTGTGATAATGGCCATTATTTAAGGCCTGCTCTTTAAAAAACGGACCGTTTATGCTTGTGAATGACACGGTTGTAACTTGCCTTGTGGTTAGCCATCAAAAAGTATGTAATTTACAAAAACAGCCTTATCAGAATCTACATTCTCATCCGAGAATAAAGGAGACGTCAAGTAAAGTGCAGTTTACTTTAGTGCTGCAAAGTCTTTAATTGCTTTAAGTTTATTTCTCCATTAACTTACCAGCTTTAACTTGTTCAGCCTCGAGACATCGGAGGCAGCGGTTAAACTGCACTGAATGGAAATGATTGTGACGCAGTCTGGTGTTGTGCCAGTGGATACAGGTGGATAATAGGCCATCCGGTTATGCAAATCTGTTTTTAATAAGATGCCAGTCACTGCTGTCAGAAACTAGTTTATAGTCAGTTGTTTGACAGAAAGAGATTAAATGATCTTTTGAAACACTGTTGGATGCACAAAGAGAGCCTCATACAGTAAAGTACACTAAGAATAACAGTTCATCAACATTTGGACTTGATATAATTCAACTGTTGTTTTAGTGTTAGACCAAGCTTATTTTTAATAAGCAGTATATTGTGCACGCAAACGCACACTATGTTGGTCTACGTGACTGTTATGACAAAGGGAGAGGTTTTTGTATTTGTTACTTGAAAAGTAAACAGAAAACGAATGTGCACTATTTGAAAAGTATATTAGAAGTATTATAGGGTAAATTCAGAATTTAGCAGCTTACAAATAAGGAAGCAATTTGTCATTACTTCCAGTACAAAAATCTAATTTTGCAGCACATTAGCTACAATGCTGCTCATTTGCAAGTCAAGGTTTGGGGTAATTTTTAATTTTAGAAATATATACTTTTATTCATCAAATACACAAATTGATCAAAAGTAACAGTATAGATGCTTACATTATTACTAAAGATTGTATTTCAAATAAATGTTGTTCTTTTAAACTTTTTATTCACCAAAGTATGCTGAAAAATATATCACAGTTTCCACAAAAATATTTAAACAGCACAACTGTTTTCTACATTGATTAAAAAAAATCGTAAGCAGCAAATCGGCATATTAGGACGATTTCTGAAGGATTATGTGACACTGAAGACTGGAGTAGTGATGCATCACATTTTAAAATATATGCAAATAGAAAACTGTTATTCTAAATTGTAATAATATTTCACAATATAACTGTTTTTACTGTATTTTTGATCACACAAACAAAGGCTTGGTGAGAATAAGAGACTTGGTTTAAAAACGACCCCAACCTTTTGAAAAGTAGTACATATATATATAGTTGTTTTATTTTTGCTTCATGTTGTTTGCAAGCTTTTGAGTAGCATTGAATTGTATTCTGGGTAATACTCTACTTGTCTCCCATTGAAACATGTTTGGTAGTAGCGGTTTGAACTGTAACCTCACACAGTAGAGAGCAGCAGTGGGTTTGTGTAGTGTGGGATGAATGCACTCCGCTCCTCTTGAACGCAGTGACTGATCTGCTTCCATTCCCCTGCTGAGTGTGCTTCTGTGGCCTTACACCGCCGCCGGAAGCAGAGGACGCAGGTCTCAAAAGCATTTGTCACACCGTGGGCTTTCTTGCATCTCCGCATCCTACGCACCTGTCCTGGCCTGGCCTCTCAGCGGAGTCTCAGTCACAACCAAACAACAAACAAAACCTCTGAGACAGGAAGTACAGAGGACAGACTCACAAAGACAGAGCAGGGAGTGCAGCGCGGTGAGATGCTCAGGTTTTGGGAGAACCTGCTTGCCCCCAGCTAAAAAAAAAAAAAAACAAGACGAAAACTGAACATAGTCAAAAAGATGAAAGTGACGCCCACATGAAACGCAGGGAGGAAGGGGAAAAGATGAAAAAAAGAGAGGAAGTCAACGGAATGAGATTTCTTTTGGGTCGACAGCGCTAGTTTCTCTTTAATGTAGAAATAAGAGAGGGCAACCGAGAGCGACAGCACAGAAGGGAAGTTGCTTTGTTGGTTGCAGTTCTTCCAGACAGCGTCTTGTCATTCATAATTCATC